>JZLH01S0481687.1:26587-41733 GCA_001188425.1 Eucidaris tribuloides
CAACAAGAGCTGCAGAGGATGCCCCCCAAATTCCTTCCATGAAGTGCATGGAGGCATTGCGCAGAAGAACGGGAAAGTGCTTTAGACTCCAGAAAGGTTACTTCAAAGGGGAAAACCCGTAGTTGGCAGTTTGTTTGGATTTGAAATATTACTTATGTGACCCAGTACTTGAACTTTTCTGACACTGTGACGGTGACCTTGTATATTTGTAAACAAACATGTATTATTATTGCTTTGTCATCATTAGTTGATGATACAATGAATAACCTTTAGCCACAGGCATCCAGCCACATATGTACTGATGTCTATGTCGATATGTGACCAATTTTCACCCTTCTCTGCTTTTTGATGTGCAGGAGTTATTTTACGTGCTGAGCCCCCTGACACGTATCTGTCTCAACACATGACCTCCGGCTTTAATGCTATCTGAGGAACAGGGTAATGGGGATAAATTGCCTTATCCAAGGACACAACCGCCAAGACTGTAATTCAAACCACGGGTCTCTAAATCGGAAAGCCAAGGTCTTATCCATTAACACCTTCCCAATGTATATTATTTATATTCAACATACTCAGAATCTTGCTATAGGATTGGTGAAGAGTTGATCACGTGATAAAGTGCAGTTTCCCCATCAGATCATTCGAGAAGAAAAGTTCGTTACACTCGATAGATAGTAAATTGATAGTCCAAGTGTAACACACTTTTATTTCGCGTGTACTCAAAACATTGGTAATTAACGCGTTAGGACTGTGTGTACTGAAGAGATCAGTGAAACACAAAAGTACTGACACCATCGCGTCGGTGCGTATTTGTACATGTGTGCTAACGCGCACGCACGCGCATTAAACGCCCCTGGTGGTGTGCAGCCAGGAGTTCGTCGGGTGCGTATTCCATATTCGGGCCCAAATGTCTTTTTCAGAGAAATATACGTCTTTGTTTTTTTCTTTAGTTAAATAGTTTCTGATGTTCACCTTTATGCTTTCAGGCGACGAGACATCCTATCACTTCCTTGGCGATTTGAATGTATACGCTATCTTTCCTCAGCTTCGCTTCGGAAAGATAGCTACATCCAGATCGCCTTGGAAGTGAAGGATCGTCCCATCACCTTCACAAACGGTAATTATTTGCTTAGTATACACACACACACAGAAAAGGTCTAAACATATTTTTAACATACAGGACAAACATATGTATACAGTATGTTACATAAAAATAAATTAGAAATGAATATTTCTAGCTATAATGGGCAAGTTAATGGTTTCCAAAGAATCTCTCAACCAGGTGACGATGAGACACGGTATATATGCAATTGTGTGTATGTATATGTATATACTGTACATGTATATTCATGTATGTGTATATACATACACATGACAAAAAAAATCTAAAATATTTTAAACATACAGCACATATATATATATATTGGTAATGCTAGGCAGGTAAATGAACTAGAGCAGTGTCGACTCGGCGCGCGAGTTCGATGTGGGAAAATACCTCGCGGCAAGTCCGCAGTCCCCCATCTCAAAACATGATGTAATTTGAAAAGGCTTCCAAGTTTAAACCAATGGTAGCAAGACGCAATTAGTATGAATAAGCATAAGGCCATGGACCCATTGACAGCAAGTTACAGTAAATTACCGAATTCAAGCAGTGTCTTAATTACGGGCGAATATGACGCTCATATTCGGAGCAGGAGGCCTTGTGAGCCCTTTGACGCTCTGACGAGCGGAATTTCAACTCGCAAAATCGAGAATCAGTAAATTGGTGGCCTTATACAAGATGACTTCTCGACAAGATTGACATCAAAATCGGAAAAGTCATACTGCAAGTTTATCAGCAGTCATAGAGGCCGCAAATCAGACATATTTAAGGACCCGGTAGACCTTTGGACCTACTTTGAGGGCCCAAAATCTATTAACAGTATTATTGGGGCCGTCCTATAATAGCCTATACTTCACCCAATAACATAAAAATCTGACAGGAACGCAGAGGCCCATTCTCAGTTATCCATGGTAACGAGCCCAAATCAGACATAATTTAGGCTCGGTGACCTTTGACCCTCCTCCAGCTACGCACAAATCGTAATGCAGTTTAATTGGTGCCTTATAATAAATACTTCACGACCAAGTTTGCATCACAACCACGAAGCAGGTCGCTCTCAAAGTTATGCGCGGTAAAGCGAGCCAAAATCAGACATATTTAAAGGCCCGGTGACGCTTTTGAGGCGTTTTGACCTTATCAGGCCCGAAAATCTAATCAGTTCATTGGTGCCATCATAATACATGTAACTTCAACACGCAAGTTAGCATGCAAATCCGAACCAGCCACGTCTCAGTTATCGCGGTAACGAGAGCCCAATCCGACAATATTTAAGGCGCAGTGGACGCATTCTGATCCTTCTGACGGACATTTGCAAGCTCAAAATTCTAAGTCAGTTCAATTGGTGGCTCATAGTAAGCAATTACTTGGTCCTAGTTTCATCCAAAATCCGATTGGGGTATCTCAGAGTATATCGGAGTAACGAGCCCAAAAATCAGACATATTTAAGGCCCGGTGAACCTTTAGACTCTTTGCAGTCACCACGAAAATCTATAATTCAGGGTGTTCATGTTGGTAGCCGGTCATAATACATACTTCAACACCCAAGTTACATCACAATCGCGACCAGCCACGTTTCTGCAAAGTATAATCGCGTACAGAGCACCAAATCAGACCATATTGTAAGCCAGTGACTCTTGACACTTTGGACCATTTTCAGCTCCAAAATCTAATGCAGTTTACATTGGTGGAGCGTCAATAGTAGCATATCTCTATGGTTTCATGACAAAATAGCGCGGATGGTGGGGGTTCTCAGTGTATGCGCGGTACGAGCCCAAATCAGACATATAAGGCCGGCCCGGTGGACCTTATGAGCCTTGTAACCTTTCAGCCCGCAATCAAATCTAACTAGTTCATGTGGTAGGCCTCATAAGTAACATATAGCTTCAGAACCCAAATTACATGACAATCCGAGCCAGCCCGGCTGTCAAGCTTATAGCGGTAACGGACAGATTCAAATCAGACATATTAAGGCCCGGGGACGCGATTTGACCTTTGAGCCTTGATCAGCCGCAAAAAATCATGGAGATGCAGATTCATTGGTGGCTCATAGTACATTACTTGGTCAGCTAGTTACATCAAAATCCGAATCGGCGGGTTCTCAGTTACATCGGCGGTAACGAGATCCGGATAAGCGGACAGGACGGAAGACGGACAGGCCCGTAGGGCCGGGGAGTGGGGAGGAGACGGACGCGACAGCACGGACGGACAATCAGTCCGAAATACGATAATGCCTTGCCGGGCAACTATGCAGGTTGCGGAGGCATAAAATATTAAATAAGTGGCAAGTTATTGTTCACCAAAATATAGTATCATTAATTATTCTAAATATTTCTTCACACGTGAAGTCAATGTAAGGTGTAAATGCATTCATATGCAAACGGGCTCACTAATGGCGTAAAATAAACGAAAAAAGCAGCAAAGGTTGATTTTCTTGAGTATGTTCATGCACTAATTCACAAAGTCTAATGAGCAGGGACATAGTATAGTAAGGGCAATTCAATACAGAGTTTTCCTGAAGTGTGTTAAAAACCTGCACAATACTGGTATTACAGCAACAGCACACATCGTTCTAATAACAAAGACATATATTAGTTATGAATGTTGAACATTATACCTGGTAAATGACATAATCTAAAGCGAAGAATACCATCAGTAACATTAATTGTCCTGATGCGATGCTATGCAACTTTGCAATATGTTGTTGTGAATGAGCTAAACTTACGCAAGAACGGCTAAATAAAACACTTAACGAGGGATACGTATATTGCAATATAGCACACTGAGCAGATAGTATAAAATCAACAACAGCAACAACATAGACATCTTTTTAAGAAAAAACACAATTTTGCAGCGTTTTTACATCATTGTCCATAGATTTCATGTGAATATCATGATTGTTCCATCACAATCATATCATCAGTCATTAAAAATGCAATAACAGGCAACTCCCGATATATCAAAGTTTTGTTATAACCAAACAGTGAAAGTATATAAAGATAATATAGATAATGATTTGGGGACCAGAATTTCTACTTTGTTATAACAGTAATTTTGTTATAACGGGAGTGCACTGTACAATCATTCATGAATCACGTACTTGTATGCACACACATCAGTGGCAGCTAAATATTCAAAGTTGTCCTAACACATCGAAATACCACTGGGTATCCAATGTCTGTACTTCACCATGATAATACCCCATTGAAGTATTGAATTAATTGGCCTTTGACACTTGACCTTTGGCAGATTTCATCCTTAAATCAGATGAGTTCACGTAGACCTCATGGTGCATACCTGGGTTCAGCATGATCACACCCAACCAGGGATCAGACAGACGGACAGTCGGACAGACATATGAGGACAACCTGATAATGCCTCCATCATATATTCAAATTTATGCAAACCTTTTTGACAAAGGTAGTCAATAACAATGTGAAAGCCTGCTCAAGGCTTGCCAGACATTGCAACAACTTATGTATACAAGTTGCATGTTAAGTAATTCTTAGGCCCTGGTTACATTGACATATTTCTGAGAATGGTCTCATAATAGTTTAATTAATTATCTCAGAATGGGTTTGGACCTTCACTGGTGTGGTTACCTCACAGTCACATGAACCGTTTGGTAAAGCAGCAGTCAACACCAGCAACGGTAATAGCCACGCCCACTCGCCAAAGGTCTCTCCCTACTTCCACCCGATGCAGTAAATTTACTCGTTTACTCATATTATGTAACTTCCTGTGCTGGGCTGGTTTAGGAACCAGGGTTGCCAGTTTGGCCTTTTTCCAGCCAAAAACACCAAATTTGGCCGTTTTTTAGATTGTTTGGCCGGGAAGAATTCAAAGTGTCTGCCAAACGGCTTTTTGGCCGTTTTTTGGCCTTTTACACTGACACATATAAAAATCATTATAAAACCCCATTTTCCGAGGATTTTCAGTCAAATATGTGCCATAAGGATCAAAAAGTAGCGGTGCACAAATCTGGCTGCGCGTAAACTGCGGCACTCAAATTTTCGGCTGCAGCAGAGGTTTCAAAGGTGTTATAAATTGATTACAGAGTTATTTCAAACCAAATCTAGGCTATGCTGCCCATAAAATGCATCAAATCTGAATTTGGCCAGTAATTTGGCCGTTTGAGAATCGAAAAACCTGGCAACCCTGTTAGGAACACTTATGTGATTACACCACATTCACAACGGTCTGAGAACAGTCTCAGACCATCTCTGGAGGTGGTCTGACAAAAACGCTTTTTGTTCACTTTTTGGTCAGCTGTAGTTACACTGAGCATGCACCATTCTCAAACGGCTTTTGACTTGCAGAGTAACCAGGGTTGTAGACATAGATGGAAGAAATAGCTCATGACTAGGCTTGGGAGAGAAACAATCCATAAAATTAAGGAACAGTCCTATTACATGCAACACATATATCCTAGTAGTTTACATATACTGGCACTACTATCAGCAGATTGCATTCCCACCACTACATTCTGCAATACCACCGCTACATTTGACACAATGACATTCTGCCGTTCGGAGTCGGTTCTCAAGTACAGACTGTGCAGGTGTACAGAACCGACAACTTGGATTTTTCTTGCACAGCAACTTAGCAAACTCGATGTGGGTGGGTGATGTCACACCATCATCTCCCATCATGACTTCAACCAGGTCATACACTCTACACGTGTCCTCCAAGCCCCAATACATCAATGTGTTTAGAATCTCTCGCAGTCCATTTTTCTGAAAGTCTTGCAAATTTGGTTCATCGATGTCTTCAGTTTCAAATTTGGACCTGTTCAGTGCATCCAGTCTATGAACGATGATTTCAATTGTGCGGCTGTTATCGCAAGCATTCAACAGTCTGTGAAATTCATCAAAATCGTCTTTAATGACATTGTACAGCAGCTGACAGTCATTCTTTGGAAGCTGTCGATCCTGGTTTTTGCTGAAAGCCCGGCTTCTGTGCTTTCGCTTCATGCGTTGGGGTTGTTTGCGATCTACATGTAATTCGTATTCTGATTCCGTCATAGATTCTTTGCATGTAGGCCAATCTGGAACTGTACCTATAACAAAAATTCAAGAAATAATGAATAAACTCTGTCACAAAACATGAACTGGAGTATTAATTTCAGAACTTCATGTCAAGCAAGTTAACAGTTACATATAGCTACACTATTTCTTAGTGGATTTGAAAATTAATAATAATTACAGATACTGCAATGAAATAGTGACAGAATCTGTCCCCAAACTTAGGACTAGACTGTAAATCTGGCTCTTGATTTTTTTTTTCAATATGCAACATGGTATATCTCATTGCTGAGAAAACTTTTGAAAGAAACTCATGTAGTAAGCCATCTTTTCCTGACTGGGCATGCATAATTCCAGAAATTGTCTGGGGGGGGGGTAGGGGGGGGGTTCCAAATATTTGAAGAGTAAAACAAAGAAATAAAATTGCTCTCAATTAATAAATGTTGCATTGGTGGATTTACTTGAGTTAATAAAATCAAAAATCAAATTGTGCGCTCCGGTGGGGGAAGAGCTTGGAGGGGGGAATGTATTGAATTCTAGTAATTCATGAATGGGAAGAAAGTTCCTGCAGCTATGGGAGAGCGGACTCGAGGCGGCACATCGCATCTGTCCTTTGATAACATAGCCTATTCATAATTACATACACCATCATGAAACTTATTTACAACAAACCTTTCCAGCGAATGAATGAGGAAGATATATTCAGTCCTTACATGTAACTCCCTTATTTTTTCCCTTTTTATGGGGGTGGGAGTAGGAGTGGGGCAGGGCAGATAAAATGAGATAAACTCTGACTAACCTGTTGTTTTGAACGTAATAGTATCCAGGGATTTGTATCCGCCATCACTTTCTTTGATCAAGAGCTCTGCTACCTGTTGTGTACCTGGAATGAGCTCGGTGCATTTGAATTTGTTTCCAGAGACTTCTATCAGCTCTGAATCGGGCTTGTCATTGAGCCTGACATAAAGCTTCGATGGGTCCGAAACATCTTCAGTCCATTTCAGGCATGCCGTCATGTCTTCAGTAACAACTTGTTTGTTGAACTTGAGACCTTTTTGAGCAAATTAGTACACAAAAATTCGGGTCAATGGATTATGAAAATGTCCAATTTCGCTGACTTATACTTTGTCAAAAAGATAAATCCTGTCATCCGAGTCACCGTAACCAGAGGCAAAGAATCAATAAGAGTAAATTCTGTCACTATACACAAATACAACGAATCAACAAGTAGCATAAATCAAAATAAGCATGAACTTTCACTGAGCCATAAACATGTTTGAGATATTTTGGTCTGAAATTAGACAATTCACTCTACTTTAAAGGTAAATGACATGATTGGGGGTAGTCCTCAACTTGGGCTGAAACTAGTCTAGAATCAAGTAAACTATGCAAGGATTCTCCTGTGAAAATCTTGTAGTCAAACGTTGACTCATTCTAAAATAACTAATGTCAACATCACTTGTAGCACGGAAACCTGCTGTGTGGTTCTCTATGGCATGCCTGCCAACCAGTACGATTTTCCCAGGGCAGTTCTGTCCTTATTACAGTTACTAGGCTGTGCCTTCAACAACAAAAACGTTGATTATAATAAGAATAGAACATGAATGACTAAAATAAATGAAACCAAATGCCTTGGTTACTACAGTGATTTTAATACAATGCCCAAATTGTAATGGAAATGACGTGTTTACATTCACTGATGAGTGACGGAACAAAAGGTATGTTTTATTCATATTTTTTTCCTCATAAGAAAAGCTTTGTTTAGCTGTTTCAAATATTTTTCTCATTCGAGCTCTAATTTCATTTTTTTCATTATGTAACCTTTTTATTGTTTACCGTACCGCCTAATAACTGTAATAAGACCAGAACTGCCCTGGAAAAATCGTACTGGTTGGCAGGTATGCTATGGGGCTTATTTTTATCGTACCCGGCAAAAAATAAGAAACTCGTATGTTTATGCTTGATTCTCCTTAAGTAAACAAATTACAGACAAATCCTCCCAGGTGGGAGATCCACCACTGCTAGTGTATAGATGGTGTATATTTCAACTCATTTGGTTCTTGAGGCATTTTCAAGTGTTCCCAATCATGTCACTAACCTTTAATTGAGAAGAGCTACAGTTGATTGCATTTTGCCATTTTAAACAGAGATAGAATAATAAATGTGCATGGCAGAGGTATTACTCCCTAATTACTTTCTAATTTGGATGTCGTCAGATGAAATTGCATTCATCATCATCATTTAACAACTCAATATGTTCTGCCAGAAAATACCTGTGGAGTCATTTGTACTTATCTGTAGTCGATATCGCATCATCTTCAGATTTTGAATAATTTTGGTGTCTTTCTGTCAAAAACTTTTAAAACAGGTAGATCCCAGGCTCAGTAATATTGTCTTGAAAGACTAATTGACCCATTTTTCGAGTTAAAGGGTGAGTACCCCCAAAATGAACACTTTACTATTCTTGAAGTAAAGAATGGCATATATCAAACATGGCATACTTGTTTGTCTCAAAGGGCTTATGTTCAGTGTTCCAAAGAATAATCTGAAACTGCCAATTGCCAAAGTCCTCCTCACACAATTTTATGTATGCTTTATATTTTCTGTTTTAGTTTTTTTCTCACAAATGCATTTAATAAACTAGAGCAATTCGGCTACGCGCAGCCGATGGGGTATGCCTCCACTCCCCCGTCCAATTCCAAACTATGAATGTACGGGGCATCGTAACCTTTGACCTTTTAACTCTGAAATCTCATCTATGCCCCACCCAAATTACATCAATATCCGATAAGCCGTTCTCGAGTTATCGTGGTAAAGATATTAAGTATGGGTCCTCGTGACCTTTGACCTTTGACCCTTAAACTCCAAAATATGATCAGTTCATTGGTACCTTATAACACTTACTTCACCCAAGTTACATCAATATCTGATAAGCTGTTCTCATGTTATCGTGGTAAAGACACTAAGTATGGAGCCTTGTGACCTTCGATCTTTGACCATTTAACCCTGAAATCTGATATTTTCATTGGTACCTTATAATACATACTTCACCCAAGTAACATCAAAATCAGACCAGCCCATTCTTAAGTTAACATGGTAATGAGCCCAAATCAGACATCTATCAGGTCTCGTGACCTTTGGCCCTTGACCTTTCAACTCCAAAATCTAATCAGTTCATTGTTGCATCATAATACATACTTCACCCAAGTTACATTCAAATCCAACCGGCCATTCACAAATTATCGTGGTAACGAGCCCAAGTCAGACATATTTTAGGCCTGGTGACCTTTGACCTTTGACCTTTGACCTCCCAAATCTAAGCAGTTCATTGTTGCATCATAATACATACTTCACCCAAGTTACATCAAAATCCAACAGGCCATTCACAAATTATCGCGGTAACGAGCCCAAGTTAGACATATTTTAGGCCCGGTGACCTTTGACCTTTGACCTTTCAACCCCAAAATCTAATCAGTTCATTGTTGCTTCATAATACATACTACACCCAAGTTACATCAAAATCCGACCGGCCGTTCACAAGTTATCGCGGTAACGAGTCCAAATCAGACATACATGTATTTTAGGCCCTGTGACCTTTGACCTTTGACCTTTCACCTCCAAAATCTAATCAGTTCATTGTTGCCTCATAGTACATACTTGGTCTCAGTTACATCAAAACCCGATCAGCGGTTCTTAAGTTATCGCGGTAACGAGAACCGGTAACGGACGGACAGACGGACGGACGGAAGGACGGACGCACGGACGGACATACAACCCGAAAACATAATGCCTCCGGCAACTTCGTTGCGGAGGCATAACAACTGTGAGCTACATAATCCTGTATGCTATAAGTGTCTTTGATAAGGTCTAAAAATGAAGCCCTGAAAATTTTTCATTTCAAAATGATTATTTAGTGCTTTAAAAAAGTGAAAATTGTAAGATGACCTGATTCATCTGCCCATTTCCTCCCACAGACTTACTGTGTGTAGATCTAGGCTATTTTGTGCTCAGCCCGAGCACTAATTGTTTATTCATTCATATCTTGCCAGTGGCAGCATAAATTTCCAAACTTTTGTATGCTAGGATATTTATTTGTCCATTCAAACACTACTATGTAGCTTAAATTGTTTTAATTTGCAGCTCCACAATGTTAGCCTGTGTCTTTAAACCCGTTAGTCTCAGTGCTATATGACAGGATTTTTCCATGAGCGACAAGGCATTTGTCCCTTGGCTGACTGTCAAGAGATTACATAAACCTATACATTTTTTAAGTTTTCTTGAAAAGACTTTGTCATATGTATTTTGTTAATTTATACTACTCAAAATTGTGTACTTTACAGGGCAAAGGTACCCATAGGCTTTACCTCCTTAGCATTCATTGTTAATTTGATGGAAAAAGTTAACCAAAATCCTCAAGCTTGATGTCTCTGAATCTGCCATGTACTGGGCTTCTGTAGAAGACCTTAGTCACTTAAGGGATTAAAATGATGAATTATTATTTTTAGGATTGGATGGTGGTTGATTTTAGATTATACACCCCATTGTACACAAATTATTACAATTTCATATTGACCTTTACCCTCTATGAAAAGTTCTTCTGCTACTACAAATACTAACAATCAGTTTGCATACAAATTATCGTAATTTCATATCTGTTCTATTGATCTTTACCCTCTACGAAAAGTTCTTCTCCAACTATAAATGAAGAGTTTTATCGCAAAATGGGTTAACTCCACTATAGTAACTTTGGAGAAAAATGCATTTCTTTGCAAAAGTTTGTACATGCACCTAAGGAAAAATAAAAGTAAAACCCAAGATACTTTGTTTACGTGTGGAATTTGGTTTCATATTCCATACAATCGCTAGGTAATTAGGTGGTAAATGTGATGATGTTCAGAACTCAATTTTGATGGAAAATGGAGTTAACCCGTTTTGCGACCAAACTCTTCCAAATGGATACTCACAATCAGTTGTGAATTCTTTTTTCCACAGACTTCTGTAAGTTGCAGTATCTCCACCAGTTTGAGTCAGTATCTCCACACAGTACATGGTATCAGGAGAAAGATCCTGGAGCTCTTTCTGGCCATTATTTACCGTGTCTGGAATGGCATTTTGCATCTGTCCATCATCTCCCTTCTCGCAGAATCGTAGGTAAAACACGTCAGAGTCGGGCGGGTAGGCGATTGTGGCGGATGTAGCAGATTTGCTTGTTACTGCAAGTCCTGAGAGAGAGAGTAGTTAACATAAAATGTGAAAGTAGTCTCAGTGGACTTCAGTGAAAATTATATAACCGGTGTTGCAAAATGGCCTTGAAACAAAACATGAACCATGACAACAAAGAATGAGAGATGACTGGATGCAATCCCGGGGGTTCACTTAAATTATAGTGAGATACCTATGTGCCATGTTGAAGTCAGAAATAGGGGGCCCTGGAGCTGGCTGAGTTTAAAATTGGGGGTCTCTGGACCTGGAGCTTAAGACCATAAAGACCTCAAAATGCTATGCTTTGGAACGGCACCGTAATGCTCTGGCACAATTTTATGGTGCCAAAAAACCATTGCTCAGTGGCGGGTGGGGGTTGAGGGTAGCGACTGGGCCAGAATCGGATAAGTATGATGCTCTGGAGTGGCCTTTTGGGGATGCATTGGAACAAAGAATGGCAAATTTAGGGGTCTCTGGAACAGAAAAACATCAAATTTTTTTTTGGCTTCTGAAATTGTGATGCTCTGGAACTGAAATTTAGGCCTGAAAATGGAGGTCTCAACTGTGACACGCAGGTGTCACACAATTATACTAAAGAGCACAATCCCCCCGGATACAATAGAGAAGAGAAGAGCTCATGGAAAAATTGTTTGGTTGTACTCCACCAGCAAACTCGATGCAATGAAGGTAAAAATCTTCCTGTGTCAAAATCACATAGTATAAGTATACTGCACATTCTTCAAGAAATCTTATTTTTGTATCAAAAAATCTTATTCTGTGGATTTGGATGATGAAAAATCTGACTAAATCTGTGGTTGGCAGGTATCCTGCCACTAACCCATCCCCTCACCCCCCCCCCTATTTTAAATTGGCAACCAAAAAATATGGCAAAGCTAAAAAAAACTAGACATTTGGTGTGTCCAAGGACCACGATGCCCCCTGATTACGGCCATCAGTAAGCATTTCTTATGAGTAATCATGTGGAAGCAATCTTAGCATGAGCTGTCGCACCTTTGACCGTCTGACCTGCCAGACTCGAATTTCGCCCGACTGTATTTAACGTATGATCTACCTAACACCCATAAAAATTTTTAAATCGTTCAACAATTCTTTAGTCATTGTGCGAACCATCGACATATATAATGATGTGACTTCGGGGCTTCTGTGAGCTACACGGCTGACTGTTGACTGGCAGGCTCCAATTCGAACTCGACCTGTATTTTAGTCAGATCTACCTACACCAAATTTTTTTAAAATCCGTAAATATTTTCAGTTATTGTGCGGAACCAATTCGCATATATAATAAGCTGGTACCTTTACCTGCGGACTCCGAATTCGACTGAGCTTATTTTAGTATATCTACCTTACACACCAAAATTTTTTAAATCTATCAAATATTTTCAAGTTATTGTGCGGAAAATTCCATATATAATGAGCTGTGACCTTTACCTTTGACCTGCGGACTCCGAATTTGACCTTGAGCTGTATTTAGTAGATCTACCAACACACCAAAAAAATTAAATCCGTCAATTATTTTTCAAGTTATTGTGGATAACCAATTTGCATATATAATGACTGTGACCTTTGACCTTTGACCTGCGGACTCCGAATTCGAACTGTGACCTGTATTTTTAGATATGATCTACTACACACCAAAAATTTTTTAAAATCTGTCAATTATTTTTCAAAGTTATTGTGCGGAAACCAATTCGCATATGTAATGGCTGTGAGCCTTTGACCTTTGACCTGCGGACTCCAATTCGACTTGAGCTGTATTTTAGTATGATCTACCTACACACCAAAAAAATTTTAATCGTCAATTATTTTTCAATATATTGTGCGGAAACCAATTCGCATATATAATAGCTGTGACTTTTGACCTTTGACCTGCGGACTCCGAATTCGAACTTGACCTGTGATTTTAGTATAATCTACCTCACACACCAAAATTTTAAATTCTGTCAATTATTTTTCAAGTATTTGTGCGGAACCAATTCGCATATGTATGAGCTGTGACCTTGACTCTTTGACCTGCGGACTCCAATTCGAACTGACTGTATTTTAGATGATCTACCTACACACCAAAAATTTAATCGTCAATTATTTTTCAATATATTGGCGGAAACCAATTGCATATATAATGACCTGTGACCTTTGACCTTTGGACTCCCAATTCGAACTGACTGTAATTTAGTATGATCTACTAACACTAAAACTTTTAAAATACGTCAAATATTTTTCAAGTTATTGCGCGGAAACCAATTCGCATATATAATAAGCTTGACCTTTGACCTTGACCTGCGACTCCGAATTCGAACTTGACCTGTATTTTTAGTATTATCTACTACACACAAAATTTTTTAAATCCATCTAAATATTTTTCAAGTTATCGTGCGGAAACCAATTAGGGGGACGGAAGGACGGACGGAAGGACGGACGGACGGACGGACAGGGGCAACGCTTAATGCCCCCTCAAGACTTCGTCGGCGGGGGCATAAAAAGGGGGGGGGGTCAGGGAAAACAAATCTGACACCTACTAACCCTTTTTTTTTTCAAATGGCGTTTGTAGCACAACCAAACCTTTTTTCAGTTTTGCCCTAAGGGATGGGATAAGAAATAATATCAGGGAGTTTAAAGTTGCACACATACTTAAAACTCGAGCAGTTAGACTGTACACAGGTGATGGGCATGCCTGTGCAGTATGCACTCTCACCCAATTTGATTTAAATAGAAAGGCATCATGTATAAGTCCTTGTGACCTTTGATCTTTCAACTCCCAAATCTAATCAGTTTATTGGTGCCTTATACTAATTATGTTTTAAGTCACATTAAAATCTGATAAGCCATTCTTTAATTGTCAATGTAATGAGCTCAAATCAGGCATGTATGAGGCCTCATGACCTTTGAACTCCAAAATCTGATCAGTTCATTGGTGCCTCATACTACATACTTGAACAAAGTTATATTAAAATCTTATAAGCCATTCTGGAGATATCGCGATACATAGCAGACATGTTTTAGGCCCTGTGACCTTTGACCTTGCATCTCCAAAGTTCAGCTTTGTATTATAGTAGATACCAATTTCATTAAAATACCATCGCTGGTTCTTGAGTTATCACAATAATGAAAATACATACGTACGTACGGACGGACAGACGAATGGACAACCCAAAAACATGATGCCTCCGGCAACTTCGTTGCAGAGTCATAAAAAGTTAAGGAGATGCGATGAAGGTGGTATGGTCATCTACCGTAGGGCTGAGAAAGTGAATTCTCTACCTCTACCCATTTCCTCCTCCCCCCCCCCCCTCCTTTCCCTTTCCATCATACCATCGATTCTAAACTCCAGCTCCTGCAACCACTTCTTCCTCGTAATCCTGCCGCTCTGCAGTTTCATTCCAATGTGTACACGAACGACCTCATTCCATTTCAGGTTACTGATGACGTGCTCATCTGTGCCAGTGTCAATGAGGATATGTTTGCCTTTGTACTTCAGCAGACCTCCGACACAGTCTGACTGTTCCCAGATGGGCTGCAGCCCTCGAATCCGCCCAGATGTGAAATCGATGGTCTCGAATTTCACATGCTGCCTAACGTCTATTAAAGAAAAGAAACAAAGGTAATGCTTTAATCTCTTGACACTGAATGTCTTGTTTTTGTTATTTGTTTTTTTTTCATGAGGATGGAACTAAATAATCAAGAGCACTAGCTCACAATTCATGGAATAATTCCCTTAAAATGACAATTGTTTTAGATATGACTTGTGTTTAAAAACAACATTTTTTGATGTCTTGAATTCGTTTTTTTTTGATGTCTTGATT
>JZLH01S0481754.1:19604-36687 GCA_001188425.1 Eucidaris tribuloides
TGATTTGTACCATTTCACAAATCGGTGAAATTATTGTTCGAAACTGTGGCTTAAAAAATCTTGTGTCTACATGATTAAAAAAAAAAAGCAGTTCATTATCTTCAGTAACTCTTCAGCTTTCTTTTGATATATAAATTGTATAATTTCCAGCTCTGTACCAGTCAGGATTTTGTAATTTTGCCCTTTTTCTTGAGGCGACATAATATTTAAGTGCCCGGTTTTAGGGTGGTTTTTTCCACGGCTCGCGATCGCCATTGCGTTACGTGCAAATCTCATTCTGTTGACACTCGGCCCCCGTATTTTTTCTATGTTTAAAGCCAAATCGCAGAATGGAAATAAGAGACGTGGTATGAAAGAGCGATTATAGATTGTAACAGGACCCCATCCCCCCCACTTCCAATGTGTAGTTACGGTGTTGCAGTATGTTGTAAAATTAAAAAGCTTTACAGTAAATGAAGAGACTTATACGAAAGAGGTCATTTTGATCGTTAACTCGCTTTATTGATATAGAAGTGATCACTCAAATAGTAAACAAGAAAGGCCAGTTCTATGATTTGTCATTCATCATTTAATGATCAATTAATGATCAATTTAATGTTCCCAGCTGCTCATCATCATTCTATACAAACCACAGTTGACTTCACTAACTTTACGTCTTGATTCTTGAAATACAACTAAAACATAACATTCTGATCTGATTTAGTTTCCTCGTGACTACGAGTTTTATCCACTTGAACTTTGTTTAAAAAGTCATCTTAATTCCATCAAATAATCCATTTTGCCCAAACGATATCAGCATAGGCTTACGCAGGATTTTTAAAAGGGGGTTTTAAAAAAAAGGTTCCCAGCAAAATTATATCCGTTCCTAGCCAAACAGCGAACGAAATTTTTCACGCCGAAATAATATCACGGAATTGGTTTCACGGCCAAAGGGGTTTCACGGCCAAAGGGGAAGTGATTTCAGCAAAAGGGTGTCTTTAGTGAAAATGGTGGCGTTTTCCTTTAAAAGGGGAATATGTTTGAACATACAAAACACCCCCCCCCCCCTGCATATGCCTGTGGATATCAGACATACAATGTCTAACTAATATGTATTTCTTACACCCATACATATTACCACACATAATTATTATACAACCGTGGTTATTCATAAAAGTCCAAATTTGGCACTTACGGAACAGGAAATATTATTGCACAAAAATTTTATTTCAAAAAGGTTGTCACATCCTTCCATGTGTTTGTGCAAATGAGACAAGTAAGTGACTTACAATGAATAACTAAAGTACCAAACATTTTTTCATACATAACGTCTTATTTACCCAGGGTAGCCACTTCAGTCTTATAGACTGCTCTTCCAGCGGGTCCTGCATAACATAAATTGTATTATTACCCTTCTCTGTTCTAGAATGCCGAGCGCCTTGCAATAAACCGGAAGGTACCATTTGTAAAAAGTCTTTGGTATGACCCGCCCGGGACTCGAACCCGCGACCTTCACACTTGAGGCGGACGCTCTATCCACTAAGCCATCACGCCGGTGTAATATATCAAGGTATGGGCATGGTCAATGAGACAAATTTTTCGTCAGTCTTTCATATAGTATGGTATTGTCACACCCAACAACAGAAACTTACATCAAACGTTACATAAATTGTGCAGTATGACATATTGATTTTCAATCATCATTTTTTTTTTGTAATCATGACTATATACATTATCTATGGCAACAATGTCAGGGGCGTAACATTTAATTTGTTTAAAAAAAAATGTCTGAAAGCATTTCAGAGTGTGCGATTTTCAGACAGTTAAAAGGTAATTTAGGTCTAGCAAAAATATTTCATCATTTTCATAATTTACAAAAAGTATACACTGCATTTAAGAATCGAAAAGGGAGGAGGAGGAGGTGTGAATTATAAGTAAGATTAAGAAAGAGAAGAAGAAGAGACAGAAGAGAAGAAGCATAGAAGAGATAGAGAAGATAAGCAAGGAGAGAGGAATGAGAAGTGGAGAGGAAGAAGAAGAAGGAGGAGAGGAGGAGGAAGATGAGGAGAAGATTTCATTTATTGATAATTGCTTGTCATGACTCACTAAAACTTGTCTGTTACAAACGTTGACGTATAATATCTAGACCTAATATACAATAATTCATAACTTCGTAGTATACTAGTATTCATTGGGAATAAAGAATTGTGTTTCTAGCTTCAAAGATCCTTGATCTTCCACCGCCATATAAAGCTTTTCGATGTTCACAAGCTGTCATTTGCTTTAATTAAATTGTGAAAACACCTTTAATATCGATTTTCTACAATTCTATGGCAAATGTAATTTCATAAAGAAATGCAATATCAATCTCAAGGAATAGAATACAAACATAACATATCGTCACCTTAATAATTTCACATATTACATAACATCTTAAATATGTTACTCTCATTATTTCAGTAAGTTTTACTGTCAAAGTGGAATTCTAGGCTATTATCAAATTGCTTTAGATTGAAGCAGAAACATCAGTAGAATATATCAGAGAATGCTTGAGAAAAATCAGATTAATATTAATAAGAAAGTTTAACTTCCGCTTGAAGTTAAACAAGCACAGAGCCTGGCAATCTTTAAGAGAGTTCTAAAACAATTCCTCACGCGATACGTTACTCGATCTGTTGCTGATATACACAAAAGATACATTGACTGACTGAAATAATGCAACGCCTATCCAGTGATATGTTTATTCTCTTAGATTTAATCCGTAACTCCATAAGTATACAGTAATACAATAATAACCATTTTTTCTCATTTTTCTTATTCCCTTATTCTAATTCAGTTCTTAATGTCACTTGACTCTTGATTTTCATATTTTACAGTGTACAATGTTAAATAACAAAAGTGTTATTTGTTTGTGTATTTCGATATGTACTTATGTTTTAATCAAAATGTTCCCATTGTGTTTGTTTAACTTATTTTTTGAGATTTTCTTTTTTTTTACTTGACATTATAGTATTTTGTAAAGCTTTCATTGTAATTATGTATGATTTATGTAGTTTTATAACATCGGGGCTCTGTTGCAGACCAGTTTTTATTATGTATATACTGAACAGATTACACTAAATAAAGATGTGAAATAAATAAATAAATTGATGTTTAGAAATTCTTAAGATGATTATAAATTGGCATTACTGTACTGTTCTATGCAAGCTGCCCTCCTTTTAGTTTGTACACGAATTTACTTCTCTGCAAAAAAACTTTCTTCATGTCTGTCAGGGGCGGAGATTTCATGTGGTGGGGGGACGAAAACACCGAAGGCGAAATAAAAATACACTAGCGCAGGGGAAAAACGCCCTGAGTACACATATATATTGTTAAAAAGTGGAAATTGTGACTTTAATATCCCCCTCACCCCATTTTTAAGGTTTGATAATCTAATTTCATTACATTTATCCTTTGAATAGGTTTGCCAATTACAAAATCTATAAAAAAAATTCTAACAAAATCGAAAAAAATATAATATTTTTTTCTAAATCGAGAGGGGGGGGGGGACGTTCGCCCGCCAGAAAAAATCGAGGGGGGACATGTCCACCGTCCCCCGGGATCGCCGCCAATGATGTCTGTCTTCGATGTATGTTTATACTAACATTTTTCACAATTTCCTATGTGAAGTAAGTATGTTGCAGAACAAACATTAAAGAACATAAAATTGTAGTTATATTTTGATTACACTACAAATGGGGGATTGTTCACAATGAATATATCACAATGTTGCCAATGGCCGATTTTATAACGATCTTTCTAATTTTCAAAAATTAATATCATTGTACCTATTTGTTAGAATTCTCTCTAACCCTCATTAATCTGTTCCGCTGATTTTTTCTGTTTCTTTATGAAGCATTTGATATCACCCCCAGAGTTCCCCTTTACGTCTGTTGCAAGGTAACATAGTTTATTTCACAAAAAGAATAAAAACATGTACTTTTATATAATGATTGTCGTCATATCTAATTCGGTTATCAGCAGCAATTTGTAATTCGTTAGTTTGTCTGGACAACGTCGTTATTTGCGATTTAGCGATAAGTTTTATTTTTCATTTTTATACAATTCGAAATTTAGAAATTTAGAAAATTCGATGTTTCTCTTGCGCAATTCTAGTTCATCATTTTATCAGTCACTTGCGTGTAAAAAAATTATTCACGTCATTTAACCCATACATAGTTGAAGATTAAATGCGGTTTGGAAAACTTTCAATTCATGTAAACATTCTCTTCTTTCTGATAAGTGTCAGTAACGCTTTCAAACGTTCAAACACATATATCCCAGATTACATTTTACAAATAACCGGATATTTCGCTTCGTTTCGTTTAATTTTATTTTAGCACGGCAACCTGTATCAGCGAAAGTCTGTTTTATAACATGCCCGTGCCCGGATAAAAACAAAGTACAGTACACAATTATATAAGAAACGTATACCGTTATAGCAAAATTGACTATATGAACATTCAGGGCCCTGGGAACGATTTTTTCACCGGAGGTGCAGAGATATATATTTTCGCGGCCAAAAATTTTTTTCACGGCCAAATTCGCGGCCAAATCAACAGCTGAAAAGTCGCTCAGTGGGGGGGGGAGGGGTCGGCGGAAAATTTTCGCGGCCAAAAAAATTTTCACGGCCAAATTCGCGGCCAAATCAACAGCTGAAAAGTCGGCTCAGTTGGGGGGGGGGGGGGGGGGTGCGGCGGATAGAATTTCGCGGACGCAGAAAAAAAATTTTTCGCGGCCAAATCAACAGCTGAAAGTTGCTCTTGCAGCTCGGGGAACAAGGCCGATCGTTAGTGTCGCGCGGAAAATTTTCTGCGGGCAAAAAAAATTTTCACGCGCACGATTTCGCGGCAAATCAACAGCTTGAAAAGTCGCCCTCTGCGGCCCCAAATAATTGGAACAAAATTTAGACTAACACGTCTTTTTGCAGGAGGGGTGCCCTGCGCACCCCTGAAAAATTTCTGGGGGTGCTTGCAGACACCCAGCACCCCGCTTCCAGGGCCATGTGAACATTTATAAATTTTTTATGTTGTCCCAAACAAATGTCCGACTTAATTTTATACTGTCTTTCCTGCTTTTATGGAAGAACGTTGTCTATCATTCTACGACGTATGCTTGGTCAGCTCCTGACAAAATCACCGTCGCCCTACTTTCCAGCCGCCACTAAAGATGCGAACATACTGTCGTCGCGGTCCAACAGGGCGGCAGGCGAGTCGAACTCGATCACCTTCCCGTCACTTAACGTCAAGATGGTGTCCGAGTGGAGAATGGTCCCAACGCGATGCTATAGGACAATGGAAGACAGAAATATTCAAAGAGGATAATTGTCGATAATACACCGACCATTTCAAGTGATCAAAGTCCCTGAGACCAAAATATTGATGTCCACCACGAAGTGTGTGCTATTGGTGTTGTGCTAAAGCTCAGTAGTCAAAACAGGCAGTGAACCTATAGGGTTCAAAACCAAAGGTCAAAGTCTGTAACAAATTTGGTCGCCCGAACTTCGTTCTGTGGGATATTCGATCAAATGGAATGGGCTCATTATATATGTACATGTATTTGTATTTTCCTCTGAAATGAGGCATAGAAATCGGATTTTCGAAAGGTGTAGTTCTTCTCTTTCAATGATTATGATTAAATAGGTGCAAAGTATTGGTGTGTGTACTTACTGCGATAGTTAAAACAGTTCTGTCTTGGAAAGTGTCTGCGACAGCATCTTGTAAGATGAGATCCTGATGAATGACACAAAATAATTTTATTTTAACGTTTTAACACATAAAATGTCAATACCTTTACGTGAAAGTGTGGCAATATAAATACAAACCTCGGTAATCGGTATTCACTGGTTTCAGTTGTTGTTTGGTTATTTCTGTGTTTCCATCACACAAATCAGTCAATCGGCCGATCAAAAGCGTGCATCATAAATTTATACTGGAGTTTTGTGTTGAAATATTTTGAAATGTTTTTGAAATATTTAATAACGTATTTTTTTTAATCTTTATAGCTATAGAACTTCCCATCTCCCATTTTCTTTCTTCACGCAGGTCATCTCTTTTTAGCTGTCTCAGGATTGACAAAATATCATTCTTTGCCATTTACCATTTTGCTCGATAGTTATAATAATAAATATAATAATAATAATATTATCATCATCATCATCATCATCATCATCATCATCATCATCATCATCATCATCATCATCATCATCATCATTATTATTATTATTATTATTATTATTATTATTTTATTATTATTATATTAATATTGATATTGATAATTATAAATAGTACAATTTCGATTAAATTTTGTCCTTACTGTTTCATGATCTATAGAGGCCGTAGCTTCATCCATGACCACGATCTTGGAGTTCCGGAGAAAAGCTCTAGCCAGACAGAAGAGTTGACGTTGACCCGTGCTGAAATTCTCGCCACCCTCCGTTACTTCATAATCTGATTAAAATTAAAATATCACCGCATCAAATATATACATGTATGAAATGCCACTAGAATAAGGCAGTATTTTTATACAAAACTATAAAAATAAAGATACTATTCTTCAATATGTATTTTTCAAGGATATTGTTTTCAGGATTTGCGAATAGATGTTTGAGAATAGCTGATTTTGTGAATAATAACCAGTTTAATTTTCAAGTGTATTGATAATGGGTATTTTTTTTATTATTTTCATAAAGGAAACTAAATTATAAGAAGAAGTCAGTTAATTGTACTATTTTAAAGTGAAACGATCATCTTAAACCTGTCAGTTCCATTGCAGCAGAAAACAGAAACTCATACATTTAGCAAATGATAATCTGAGAGTGATATAGATGACATCCTTATAAACAATTATATTAATCTAACAAACATAACAAAATGTAAGAAATCAGTCACTCAAAAATATTATACCGACCTAGTCCGCTGTCTAACTGCGTAACAACATCTTTCAACTGTGCTATCTCTAACGCTTGCCATAGCTGGTCATCTCTCTTTGAACCATACGGATCCAAGTTTTTCCTGTATGAAACAAATAAAAGAGTGTATAGTTGTTATGCTGGGAGGAAAAGTATTAAATCAAATATTATATTCTTATTTTTTTACTCCATCCAATAAACGGATTTCAGTGTTGCCTTTCATCATGGCCAAAATATAACTCGTTGTGTAATGAGTATTATCATATTTTTATAATTTTGCATAGACGAAAATGATATCCGCATGCACAACAAAATATAAAGATGCATCCTAGTAAAGTTACGTTTCTGCACTCTAGATCCCGTTTAATTGTGTCACAAATAACAGGAAAAATCAAATAATTTATCTCTTTCTGGTTTTAGCAAATTCAAGATACGAATACAATGAATTTATAACAAATATTTCATACTACAATCAGTCATTTTATAGTCTAATAGTCTATACAGTTTACATAAAACTTTGTGTGCTCGAATATTATTAACAATTCAAAGCGCTTGAGACGCAAACATTGATAACATACATGAAGGGAACATGGTAAAATGCTTTCATCTAACACAGCTCGAGCGTAAACTGGGAAAATTTCTCTCGATTTTGTTATTGTCAACGTACCAAAGAGAGGTAAATACTTTGTAATTTTTGAGAATGTCTAAAAATTATCAATTCAATCTGCAATTTTACCTGACGGATCCCGTAAATAGAAATGGATCTTGAGGAATGATTGACAGTCGTTGACGAAGTGACAGCAATGGAACGGTGGCAATGTCTCGTCCGTCAATAAAAATGCGACCTACATGAGAAAACATAAAATTGCATATTTCTGTCACAAAATGACGCCATGACTTGTACTCTGACTTAATAAAACCCATGTGTGATTTGGGACATACGCGCGCCATTATATGCATCCCTCCGACCACGAACTTATATTTGATTTTTTTTTTTTTGCAAACACACCATCTTATACTGTTAGATAATATTATCAAAACTAATACTGGAGATTCCGTAAATAAACTTGTATTTTGAAAATTCAAACACATATATGCATGCAGGTGCGCGTCAGTTTCAGAGTGTTCCTTGTACATATGGTGCATATCGTTTGCAAATCAACAGATAGCAGTTTCATCCTAAATCACACAAATACTACTGGTAGGCCCTAAAATTTCAAATCGTAAAACGACTTTAAAGCCACAGGTTAACAATGATTATATTTTTTTAAGTGAGCTACATAATCCTCCATGCTCTAGGTGTCTTTGATAGGGTCGAAAAATAGAGCTCTGAAAAAATTGTACATGTATTTCAAAATGATGATTTTGTGCTTTGAAAAAGTGAAAATCTACAAGCTTTCAAATTGACGGGATTCACCTGCCCATTTTCTCCCATAGACTTACTGTGTGTAGATCTAGGCTATTACCATCCACCAGAGTGGAAATTGTTTATTCTTGCATATTTTGCCAGTGGCAGCATAACTGTCCAAACTTTGGTATTCTAGGGTGTTTATTTGTCCATTTAAACACTACTATCTAGCTCAGATATCAAAGTTCGACATTTTTTTTTATTGAAGCTCCACAATGTTAACTTATTACTTTAATCATACAGACTGTTTATGGATGTTCAGATTCTTTGACATTTCACAACACAGTATTACATGGTCCCGTGTGTGGCGGCGGGTGCCGGACGCATTGCGTCATGGTTTGACGATTTTCAGTATTGATGAGGAATGAAAGTCCATTCATTCATACGCTTGTACGCATTCTCAGTTTGTCGGTGTTTGTATTATATACATGTGCGTGCGTTTTACATTATATACAATATCACAACCTTTTGTGCAATTATGATGCATCTTATTTTTGGACATAAAAAAGATAAAATATTACGGTTATGATACCTTGAAAAGTGTCAATCATGCGGAACAATGCCAGTGTCAGCGATGATTTACCACTGCCCGTTCGTCCACAAATACCGAGCTGCAAGAACACAATTTAGGATGAAAAATAAACGCATGATATACATATGACTGATCGATTCTCTAAAAGAATGAAAGTATAAATTATTTGTTAGATCTGAAATCAGATTTAAAAAGTATATGAACATTCAGCAAATTTGATTCAAATTCCGAATTCACTCCTCAAACATTTCCACACTTTAGTTTCTCTGGAGAAGCATTGTTGTGCTCTATATCATACATACAATACGCTTTGCAAACAATAATCAACAGTTAGGTATACCTATACTACTGGTAACCTAAAAAGTGCAGTATTAGCGTATTATTACATAACGATGAAAAACATATACAAAATCTACAACTACTGTAGATATGAACACACTTGATTAATATGTACTATTATGTATATAAATATGGCCCCGTTCCTCATTTATATTAAATGGAGATCTATACCCATGCATGTACAGTTTATAGGTATTCTCAATAACCTTACTAATTATCTGTACTCCTACATGTATTGCTTCAAAGTTCTTGCATTTGTTTATGTGTGATGATATTGATAAAACATGCATCCTAAGTGTTATATTTTTGATTTGATTTGTTTACAAAAATCATTTAAATAATGTATTTTGTAATAGGTATGACACACAAAAAATTCATCTGAGAGGAGAATTAATGTGATTATGCGTTTACCTTTTCTTGAGATGGTATCGTTAAGTCGATGTCATTGAGCACGGTGTCGAGGCCGGGTGCGTAGCGTACGCTGATGTGATCGATCTTTATTTCACCTTTATCTGGCCATGTGTCAGGAGGCTCAATTCCTAAATAATTGAAATCATTTTTGAAAAGTTTATTATTATGTCATTTCAATTCAGATCAAATCAAAGGTAGAATATGAATTGATGTTTTATTCTGTAAAACGTGTTAGGTTTTGAGGGACTGAAATCTGAGTCTCGATTCTTCCAGCAGGAAAGTAAACATGCAAACACCTCAGTAAAATGACCACATGAACATTATTGTCTTGATGGGATGAATATTCTCACATGATGCATGCCTTATTTTGAAAAAGAGAAGTAAGCCATTTTGTGAGCAAGGTGGCTTTAAATGTTCTAACGGCAGCAGCGTTAAAGCCACAGGCTAACAATGAACACAGTTAAAAAAAAGTGAGCTACATAATCCTCCATGCTACATGTGTCTTTAGTAATGTCTAAAAATAAAGCCCTGAAAAAAATTGTATTTCAAAATGATTATTTAGTGCTTTGAAAATCGTAAAAATCGTAAGTTGATCCGATTCACCTGCCCATTTTCTCCCATATACCTTCTGTGTGTAGAGCTAGGCTATTTTGTACTCCGCCCGAGTACTATTGTTTATTCATTCATATCTTGCCAGTGGCAGCATTAATTTCCTAACTTTTGTGTTCGAGGGTGTTTATTTGTCCATTCAAACAGTACTATGTAGCTCAGATAGCAAAGTTTGACAATTGTTCAATCTTAAGCTCCACAATGTTAGCCTGTGTCTTTAAGAATTCTTATATCATAAGGAATTTATGACAAGACCCTTTTAGTCATATCAAACAGAACCAACACGGGCACTCGGACACTAATCCTGACTGGAAATTATAACCAACTACTAAACCCACAAAATTCATTTTAGTGAGAAATAGAAACATAACTAATATGATTGCTCACAAAAAGGTAGTTTGAAGGTTTTAATATAATCTCATTTACTATAACATCCTGGAGGCTATTGAAGGTGTTTTGCTGAAGTTTAGGATAATAAATCACAGCAGATGCTCGCCTAATATGCCCAGTATATCCCCTTGTTCGTACTATAGCGTATGTACACTTTCCCACACACACATCGAACGTATTATACAAATCACCGTTATTTTTATGATGAACACAAATTCTTATAAAATTTAAAACGTACCACTGTAATCTTCCGTTGGTAGTTCTGTGTAGTATTTGACTCTTTCCACAGCATTCATCTGTAGTTCCAATTCTGCAGAAGACCTCACGACCATATTCATGAATAATGACAGCTGTTGATTCATGGGGCAAACAAACACTAAAACTACTAATATAGCACGAAGCTAAAGATAGTCATAGCAATGTAGAACAATTTATGAAATAACTGCAAATTTAATTACACTGTAAAAATACTGAACACTTTTATAGAAACTGCTTTGTAACTCTTTATAAACACTTGAACACGTTTATCTGGAAATCATAAAAACGTTCAGTTAAAGATTCTGTGTATCACCTACATGATAACAAACGTTCGTGTTTATTTCTGGAACACATCTTAAACACTTGAACATGTTTAATATGAAATCATAAGCACGTTTAAGTTTGTTTAGGCGTTCAGAAAATGTTTGTTGATGCGTTTATGATTTTCAACACCTAAACACTTGAACGTGTTTATGAAACGTGTTGAAGTGTTTATGAAGTGTTCCAGAAATAAAAACGCACTTTTGATATCATCAAGGTGATACACAGAATTAGTAACTAAATGTGTTCATGATTTCCAGATAAACGTGTTCAAGTGTTTATAAAGTGTTACTGAAAAGTGTTTATAAAAGTGTAAAGTATTTTTACAGTGTACACATTATTATACGCGTGTTAATGGCATAATCGGTTGCTTGTACACCAACCAGCAGAACACTACAGAAAAAGGGAATAGTTTTCTACGATTACTGAATATCACGAAAAACTGTTAGTGACATTTTTCTACGATTACTGAATATCACGAAAAACTGTTAGTGACATTTTTCTACGATTACTGAATATCACGAAAAACTGTTAGTGACATGTTGTGTTTCATCCATACCTCCAATGAATATGTTATAGCCAGGCCAACATAGCTCGCTTCGATTCCAAAGTAAAATGCCCCGAGAAGACAGAAGAGACTGGAAAACAAAACCACCAATGCACCAAGGAGTTCCTGCACGAGAAATAACAAATATGGTTATTATTACCTGTGTATTGCCTGGTAGCCTCAGTGCTAGAGCTCCTGTGAATAATCTGCTGACTGGGCATGTCCCTTAAATTGTCGGGGAACGGAGCAGCAAGAGGTTATTACCAGGCCTCATACGGGTGGATCTGGGAAGAGCGAGAGGTGGTTCAATTACTTTCCAAATATTGTAGGTTTTTAAGCCGCATATTATTTTGTTGTATGAAACATGTTAAAAGGCTCCATTTGTACAGTAACTATGTACATTCCCCTTACTTTGTTTTCCCTGTTTTCTAATGTTCTTCTGAGCGCAAAAGGACATTTTCACTTCATGTGTTATGCGCTATATAAAAGCTGTGTATTATTATTATTATTATTATTATTATTATTATTACTATTATTATTATGATTATGATTATGATTATGATTATGATTATGATTATTATGATTATGATTATGATTACGATTATGATTATCATTATCATTATTATTATTATTATTATTATTATTATTATTATTATTATTATTATTATTATTATTATTATTATTATTATTATTATTATTATTATTATTATTATTATTATTATTATTATTATTATTATTATTATTATTATTATTATTATTATTATTATTATTATCAGCATCATTATTATTATTGCTTTGTCATAATTTCGGACGACAGGGACTAGAAAAGCGAACTTAATCACTGTTACCCTCAGGCATCCAGTCCCGTGTAGTTTTGCATATGGATATGTGACCCCATTAAAAAAATGTCAATTTTTGATATCCCACCTACATGATAGTGTTTGAATGAACAAAAACTACCATAGAACACAAACCTTTAGACATCTATGTGCATCAGTACATGAATTTATGTCCTGGGGACAAACATTACATTCAATGGAGGTAAACTAGAATGGTCACTGCTTGATTATTCACTTTAGAAAAGTGCTTAAAATTATCGCCTTGAACTGAAATTTTTCAGGGCTTCCCTTTTAAGACCTTATGAGAAACACTAGTAACATAGACGATCATGTAGCTCAGATTTGTTTTAAACTGGTACAAATTACTTGTAGGGATAAGAAATACGTATATACATGTACTAAGAAATAAATATCGCTAGTAAATAACATCTTTATGGTGGAATTTTAACCAGAATTTAAGGAATCCTTTTGCAAAATATCAATGTCTTACCCATAGGCGTACGTAGAATTTTTTTCGGGGGGGGGGGTGTTCATCAGCGGCCAAATGCTAGGTTTATTTTTTTCCGGTCGCGCCAACCGTCGAAAACTGGCTCAGCTGGGGGGGGGGGTGGTAGCGACGAAAAATTTTCAATAAAAAATAAAATTGCACGGCTAAATTTTCCCACCATCTAAAGAAAAATCACCCTTTATTATGTGTTTTAGTGATTTAAAACGCCCCCATTTGGACAAAAATGGGGGTATTTTTCCGGGAAAAATGGTCTTACCATTGAAAATAATAATCATAATATTTATGATGCCCCGGCTTTTTCCAAGGCTTGAATCGACGCCGTTATAAGATAATACAGTTAAAGCAAATTCCTTTCCTACATTCTTGATAAACAGCATACTTACCAGTCTGATACCAACCCATCTATTGGCGGTCAGTAGGTAGAGGTACATTTTGTTGTTGATAAGAATACGATCTAATACCGTCTGAAAGAACCGTTTTTCATCCCTGTCAGCAAAATGCAAATACATATAATTAGTTATGCAAATGTTATTCTCCCGAGCATATGTACGTCAGTGCCCTTAAACTCCCCAATAATCAAACGATCCAACCAGACAAAGTACAGGTTTTATGTTTATGTTAACAGTCTACAACCAATTCTCACGTATGGATGTTGTGGAAGAAGATAACGAATTTTGATATTTAGTTTTCTATCGAGAAACATAATTATCATTCATTTCGTCCTTTCTATATAATTTCTGAGTTTCATAAAACCCGTAACAGAATGCTTTGATGACCATCAAGTATACATCAACTGCTTGATCAATACTGAATCAAGTAGAAAACTGGTTTAAAATTAAAAAAAAAAATTATGTTCATGTATTTTCTGAAAATTAGGTCATTTAGAAAATCTGAACACAGAAATAATGGAAATACAGTACAAACCGTATATTTCAAAATTAAGGTTTATGATAGCATTGTACGAAATGAGATTTACAAACTTACTTGAAAGCTCTTATTGTCTGTAAGCCGCCGAGTGTTTCAGAGAAATGGGCAAAAATTGGAGATCTTGTAACACTTTCGCATCGTTGAAGCTCCCTGTAATTGAGAAAATGAAATAACGTTAATTTAAACACGTAGTATACTTATAGGAATAGTTAAAAAGTCAACAAAAAATCTGAGGTTCATGATTCTTGATACTATTACTACCAGTGTCTCTGATAAAGTCTTAAAAGGAAGCCCTGAAAATTTGGCCGTTCAAAACGATCAATAAGAGCTTTTAAAAAGTTAAAATAATTGAGCGACCATTCCAGTTATCCCTACTGTTTATTTGTCCATTCAAACATTATCATTTGCCACAAAGCAAAGTTTGAAAATGATATAATTGAGGTTTCCACGATATTAAATAGTGTCTTTAAAGATTTATACACTGTCTAGTCATCAATAATACTTCGTATTTCGGACAATTGCCCCCCCCCCCCTCCCCCGAACAAAAGTAACTTTGAATATAACGAGGGTCAGATGAATACAGTGAATGATAAAGATCTATCTATCCATCTATCTATCTATCTATCTATCTATCTATCTATCTATCTATCTATCTATCTCTTTATCTATCTACAATGTACTTGTTTGTATTACCTGGATGTAGTGACGTAGTATATCAGTAATACCAGGAACAAAATGGCGACGGGGATGATATAGAAGATGAAGAAGATACTGACGGCAACAATAGCCACGAACGAAGCAAGGACCTGAGATCCCAGGTTAATAAGGGCGCCAATGGAGTGATATAAGCGCTGTAAAGATACAAAACAATCAAGTGTTAGCAGTCGACTGTGTCAACATCTTCACATGAAAGCTAATGGCAGATGTTAGATCCCTTTGTTAATTTTACTACCAATTATGGTTAGAGGCTGCGCCAATGGGTATTAAGGGGTCAACCGCCCCTCATGTTTCAAAATACAGAAAATCGGTCGGGGTCGCAGTGTAAATCATGAAATTTAGTAATTGTTCCCCCCCCCGTAAGTTTACATCCTCCTATGATTTTACACTGGCGCTGCATCTAATTAAGTAATAATTCAAAAGATTTCAGAATTATTACATTTCTGTCATCACTTATGAGACTTGACAGGACAGAACACTTCATCGAAGCGTAGTATTGTGGAATTCAACATAAACTTGAGATCCTAGGACGATAAAGTTATATTGATTCACTTGATTAAGAAGGCTTTTAATATTGTGATGTCATCCCTCTAATTCAATATTCTGTGAGAATTGTCTTGCAATGCAGCAATGAACCTGTATATCAAAACAGAGTCTAAAGGTTTTGGTTCACTTCGGTTCACTTTATATTTCGGTGTTGTCTTGCCCTCTGATAATTAAGGGATTATCTGTTTGTAATGTTATGGAACCTAAAGAGACAAATTTAGATCTTGAAAGAATTTTTTTAAAATACCGTGTTTTTTTTATTATTCTACCGATTACAATTATCATTATTTCATAATTTACATCTCTTTGCAACGAAGTGATGCCAAATTCAAAGGGTTGATGATGATTAAAAAAAATCCTCATACCTGATCAATGAGTTGTGTGTCACTCGAAAAACGATTGAGAATTCGTCCTGTTGGTGTCGTGTCGAAAAATCTAAAGGTTAATAATTAGATATAAAGTTCATTAGATAACGTCTTTACAGTTGAAATATGTTGCTTTTTGGTTGCTTTGTTCGTTCGTTTGTTTTTGTTTTTGTTTTTGTTTTCTTTGGGGGGGGGTAAGCAAGAGATATTGTCGACATCGCATTTTACTTTGATATGTACACCTACAGGCATGCATTTGACTTTCGGTTTGGTAGAAATATTTTAACAGATGACCATTCTTGTACAATTATACTAGAAATTTATAACAATTGCCGTTTTCCTGGTCTCTAGTACTTTAAAAGATACACCAGATTGTTATGCTGTTTCTGTTTACAGCGTGAGAAATAACAAAACATGAAACCTAGATTTAATCCCAAGTTTCCACAAATATCAAAAAGATTAAAAACAAAGAAAAAAATAGCAAAAATCATATCAGGAAATGATAGTATAATCACTTTATTTGTCACAATTTTACGTAAATTTTGTGTAGTTTGTGTTGCATGTTCATATTTGTCACAGCAATCAAAAGAAAGCATCCATGAAACTTTTCTATATCACAGTAACATTTCACTTTCATCATATTAGTAAGATAAGTTCATAACGCCTTAATACGTGTCTAGAGCTTTACCCTTTTTTCAAATTTCGCAGCCATCTTAATTCCAATTGTGTTTTCCCTGAGCGTTGAGCGTAAAGCACCTGACCGGGATTATCTTTTCGCTCCTTATAAAGGATCTACGCCACTGTTGAAAACCAGAGATATCCCTTAGTATACCTCGGAACAGATCTACGCCACATGGTCTTGAAAACTGAAGAAAGTAAAGTCAAACTTACCTAAGTGGCACAGAGATTATATTGTTCAGCATCGAGAAGTGCATGTTCTTGGCGGCATTATATATACCAACACCTGTACAGACTATGGACAGGACCTGGCAAAGAAAGTTGCCCGCCGAGAGAACACCGTAAACCGTTATGTAGTAATCTGTGTCATCTCGGATTTCCTGTAATGGTAAGAAATCAATACAGATGGACAAAAAAAAGTAACTTAAATGAATTTGAGAAATATGAAGTTAATCAATACACTCTAAGAAAAAAAGCTTCAATTCAGCACCATTTTGTGACAATAGCAACACAATTTTAGAGGCACCATTAAGGGTGCACGATAGCACTCTTTTCAAGAAAATGGTGCTACAACTTTTTACGTCAGAGTGGTGCTCAAGAGCACCAATAAAGGTCTGCTACAGTGACAAGGGTGGGCACCTTTTTGGAACCTTTTTTCTTAGAGTGTAGGAGTCTTGTGGAGCAGGTCATTAATACAAACACATTTATATCCCCTTCTCCCTTGATATATTTAAAATGAACGAAATGTAAGAGAAAATAG
>JZLH01S0481754.1:51902-64207 GCA_001188425.1 Eucidaris tribuloides
TGTAAACAAATAATTTCCAATAGCAACGGGAGAATAGAAAAACCAAAAGTGATCTAAAAAATTGATATTGATGATATTAAAAGATATTAGGAATTGCATGAGAAGAAAACATTATCATACTTGGCAATCTGATCTACATGATAATTTGCGAATAGACCAAAATGAAACACCTTGAGTAACAAGAACTTTGAAAAGTTAGCCGGCCACTGGTCAAAATATGATGGATAGATAACACGACTGCAATTGTGCACTCCAGCTAATTCTTATTCGTATCCACAGCGATAAAAAAGGGAAATGGTTCATAAATGCCCAAACTGGGTAGCCGTAAGAATTTGAAGTACTGAATGATTCGTTTTACAGTACCATCTATCCAGACTTTATTTTTAGACGTTACAGATAATGTAGCAGCTATGACGATTTCGGCAGCTTTAATTACAAAATATTTTCATTCATGACCAATAGCAATAAGTCACCCGCCGAATATTTGTGAAGGGAAAAAGAGAGTAAGCCTGTACTATAAGACACTGAAGACCATGGACCTAGGGTCCATGCTTGAAACCAAAAAGTTTCGACAATACATACACAGAGACGGCGTATGATTTGGGTTCATGACACAATTAGCAGATGGCATTTTAGTTTTAACGTGTAGAAAGAAGAGAGATAATACGGACAACGCGTGCAACACATAATACCTGTATCGCTGATTTGACGTGCAAGCCTTCCATTGAACACCAGTACAAAGTAACAGCTGGTCGAAGACCACTCTTGACAAAGTTCTATAAAGATACATCCACATAGAAACATAACCCGTTGGCGAAGAATTCCGGGATCCGTTACTGGATAGAGGCATGTACATCCTGCAGAGAGAGTATAATGAGAAAATCGTACTCTATTCAGCACACACACACACCACACAGCACACACACACAGCACACAAACACACACACACACACACACACACACACACGCCACACACACCACACACACACCACACACACACCACCAACACATCACACACATCATCACACAACAACACACACACCGCACACACACACACGACATCACACTACACACCACACCCACAATACACACACACACACACACACACACACACAACGCACACATACACACACCACCACACCACACACACACGCCTCACACCCCCCCCCCCCCACATACACACACGCATTGTTGTCCATAGTAATTTTTATTCTAATACAAGCTGAACCAGTTTTTTTTATGTGACGTATTACATATTGACATTATGGTGATATCTACTTGTTGAATCTACATGTTGAAGATGTTGAAGATGTTGAAGAAATGTCTGGATATTTGCTTACGATGAACGTAGTGATATCTACTTGTTGAATCTACATGTTGAAGATGATGAAGATGCTTAGATAATTGTAACATGTCATTCTAACAATTTGCGGTTGACTTGATGTTGTTTTCTGCCGTTGGCAAGACAATACCATACATTTTGAAATTTGTTCACTGTAAAGCGTTGTTTTTTTTCCATTGACACAAAAAAGGTGATTCCTCTGATTGTTAAGTTAATTATGCATGTGAATACAAATAAATTTCCATAGCAACGGGATGAATAGAAACACAAAAGTGATCTAAAAATGTATTGATATATTAAAGATATTATGAAGATTGCATGAGAAGAAAACATTATCATACTTTGCAATCTGATCTACATGATAATTTGCGAATAGACAAATGAAACACCTTGGAGTACAAAACTTTGGAAAGTTATGCTGCCACTGGCAAAATATGGATGGATAGATAACACAGATGAATTGTGCATCCAGCTAATTCTTTATTCTACCACAGCGATAAAAAAGGGAAATGTTCATATATGCCCAAACTGGGTACTCGTAGATATTTTGAAGTACTGAATGATCGTTTTACAGTACCATCTTATCAGACTTTTATTTTTAGACGTTATCAGATACATTTGCAGCATGACGGATTTCGCAGCTTTAATTACAAATATATTTTCATTCATGACCAATAACATAAAGTACACCGCCCTAATATTTGTGAGGGTAAAAAGAGGAAGTAAGCCTGTACTATCAAGACACTGAGACCATGGACCCTAGGGTCCATGCTGAAACCAAAAGTTCGACAATACATACCAGAGACGCGTATGATTTGGGTTTCATGACACATTAGCAGATGCATTTTAGTTTTACGTGTAGAAAGAAGAGAGATGATAACGGACAACTGCGTGACATAACATACCTGTATCGCTGATTTGACGTGCAGACCTTCCATTGAACACCAGTAAAAGTAACACTGGTCGAAGACACTCTTGATCAAAGTTGCTATAAAGATACATCCGACTAGAACATAACCGTTGGCGAAGAATTCCTGGATCGTTACTGGATGAGGAGGCTGTACATCCTGCAGAGAGGAGTATAATGAGAAAACGGTACTTATTTCAGCACACACACACACACACACACACACACACACACACACACACACACACACACACACACACACACACACACACACACACACACACACACACACACACACACACACACACACACACACACACACACACACACACACACACACACACACACACACACACACACACACACACACACACACACACACACACACACACACACACACACACACACACACACACACACACACGCCCACACCCCCCCCCCCCCACATACACACACGCATTGTCATATAATTTTATTCTATACAAGCTGAACCGTTTTTTTTATGTGACGTATTACATATTTGTATCATTATGTTTAATGCAGGATGGTACCATGTGGAGCAGCCAGCAATACGAATTTAAAACCCGTCTCATAGTCGTTTGCTAAAATTTGTCAGATAATTTGCCTCTTTTGGGCAAAGCATTTTTCCTTACTTTTTCATAACGTCGCTAATCACATTAACTCTATGACAGCCACAAGGTATACTATCACATGATTATGTGCCTTTCACGGGGATTTGGTACCCAATGGGTCGCTTTTAACATGGGTCCCAGTTTCTAAAGAAAAATAACCAGAATCCCTAAACAAGGGTGGCATTTAAATTTTTTCGACAAATTTCCAAACATGGGTCTACGTTTTGCGAGATAGCCCTAAACATGAGTACCCTTTCTCTTCTAAAGATGAGTTCGGGGTTCAATGGTTAAAAACTACGAGGTATCCCGAGGTGGTGTTTTGGATTCGGGGATTTGAGAGGGCTAATTTCTACTTACCTCTGGATTCTGATCTGATCCATACAAAGAATCTGTGACGTAGAGGACGATTCCACTTATACACAGGGGACCGACAAAATACGCGAAGTCGCCCAACATCTTGAAAATCCCTCCAGCTAATAGACGTGGCCAATAGGTATTCCAATACACTCTGTACAAACTTATATCAGTTCCTTTCCTTTCCGCTCTCGCCTATAGATTTCGATACATGATAGTGAAGATTCAATTATTGTCAATAGAACCAATGACAAAACGAGAGTATAATGGAATATTGCAGGTATACATTATTACTAGATCAAACGTAATAACAAACAAAACAGTACTCTTCAATACGTTTATTGATGTAACCTTTATAAGGTATGCTAATTTTACTGATATACCAATGTATACTCATAATGCACAGCTATATAAAATAATAAATAAACATTTTATGGAGGTCTATATCATGGCCGTAGATTTTGTGATGATTCTGCAGATCATAGTCAAATAATACAGGAAACTACAGAAATATTATTATTATTCTCCAATTACTGTATGGAGTTAGATATGCATCAAATCATCAACTTTGCTACAACTTGTACGAGATCGTCATAGCTGTCAACAGTTATCATACAGAATACCCATCATCTTTAAAGGCACATAATATACATGACAATAAAGACAAAAGAGTAAAACATTCATGTTTAAAACGCACAGGACACATGATTAATTAATAACAAAGAAATTTCTGAACAGGTTGAGGAATAAATACATCAATGATCACTCTTCAAAACAGAGTAAGTGGCAGTATCATTGCAAAGTATATATGTGAAGACTTATTACCTTGTAGGTTAGGTTAAAATGTGTGAAATTAAAAAAGAAGCTTGGGACCCCGATGATATGCCTAGCTCCAAAAATCTCATGAAATCCAGTTGTCACTGCCCTCTTCTCTCTGTAATGATAGATTTAGGCATAAACATGGTCAGAATACCTTTTCTTTGAGGAAGTTTTTCTTGAAGATATCGTGGTTGTAATCCGACGTGTGAATGTCTGGAATGCTACCCAGGTCGGAGGGTTCAATGGGCTTCTTGTAACCCGCTATAAAGAGCCAGTCGAGCCACCAGTACGTCAGAGTAGATAGGAGGTGAGAAAAGTCGTGAAGATAGTTCATGCTATCTTTCTTCATGTCCTCCGCTTCGGTAGCATTTAAAGGGTCGCCACAACCTCCAAACATCTGAGTGTATTGTAAATAAAGGTCAATAACACATTTTAACCCAAACTGGGGATACGTGCATGGAGTGAAATAACTCGTATTGTTGCTGCACCCTTGCTGCGAAATGAGCTTTCGTTTAATACTAGTTCAAATTATTAAAGACTTACTTTAGGACTTACTTCTTATTTCCGCAGATTGTAAGTATATAATCATTGCTTGAAATGATCTAGTGATATATATCTGAGTGTATTGCAAATAAAGGTCAATAACACATTTGAACCCAAAGCTGTGTACTCGTACATGGAGTGAAAGTTCTCTTCTTGCTGCTGCGCCCTGGCATCAGCTGTAAAAACTGTGTTTAGCGAGTAACCGCTTTTCTAACCACATTGATGCTATCAAAGAAAGGGGTAATTATGCGGGGTTAATTGTCCTAGGGGTAATCTTTCTTGAAGGGTATATTTTTTCTGGATGGTAATTTTTCGGGAGGGGGGGATTGTCCAGATACCTGAGTATACTAACTGTCTAGCAGTTCGTTAAATTGGCTTGTTTATCATAATTTATGATCCGCTCAGTTATGTAAGTACAGTTAAACTTGATTTTGTAGCCACCTCTCTGTGGCTGCCACTAAAATATTACCGAAATACAATACACTGACGTTATCCTCTTTTTTTCTGCTGTGCCGATAACCAGGCCTACTCTTTAATAGTTTAACCATTGATATGTTAATGAGAAGTCTGTTTACTGTTTTGTAATGCCGTCATTAATACACGAAAGCATTGTTTATCATTCCATAGATTTGTTAGATTCCCGACTTTAAAAATTGTATAAAATTTTACCGTCGACTCAATAGCCTTTTTATTATGAACTAATCGTTTGTATTGTTTGTGTATATACGGTACCAGGATCTGTTCCTATATTGCAAGCGTCTTTTAATTGTCACCTCCCTGGATTGACAAAAGCATGCACCTAGGTCATCCATATTTAGAGGGAAAATATACGCAATTATGTATCCATAAAGAGCGGTTTGTGGAAAGTCCCATTTTCCTTAATCTTTTTGGAGGGTAGCATTGTTGACCCCAATTACTTTATGACACTGATTTATTTCGTATCCCAAAGTATATTATTACATATTTATTCCAACAAATATTTTCGATATATTTGCTGGTGTATGAGCAGTGTAGGTTTTCGCGTACCCACAAACAACACGGCGGGTGGAACACTTCTGACGCAGATATATATTTAGCGTTTCTTTCATTTGTTTATTTCAACATGGATATGCCTATTCAGCACAAACTGTTATTTTTTGTTATCTATGGGACCGTGCATAATGAAAACAAAATAAACAATATATATATATTTTTACATAAAATCGACGGAATACATACATTGAAAAAAACGGGATTTTAATATAATCATGTTGCCATATATACAATAGGAAAATATGTCAAAAAGTCAAATCATAAAAATGTGAACAGTGATGAAACGTAAGGTTTTGAAATCAGAAAAATAATAAGCAGTGATAACCATATAATAAAGAAAACGTTTTAAACACGATACAAATATGAAAAGTGGGAAAGATAACCCTCAAACCCCCCCCCACCCCCACCCTCATGCTATACACCTACCAGCATTCTTGTTCGAGTGGTAAAGTCATTATTCGCTGGTAAAGTCTGGTTTTAAGTCACCATCCGGAGGAAAATGGAAGTCGTCGTGAGCCCCTGCGATTTCAAAACATTTTCGATTTGCACACCAAGTCGTTTTTGCTCAGATGTAATCCAACTGAAGATTTAGTTCTCAAAATTTTCAAAATTTAGGATTCGTATGTTTTAAAGTTTTTGAAATATAAACGATAAGTCATTTGACATTTGGCCGTTGCTCTTAAAGTTGTATGTTGTAAAGGTAGTCTAGGTTTCAGACATGTATGTTGTTTTCGTCTACTTATTTTGAATTTGGTAGAGTCCAACCGTAACAAAGATTGCTTCAATGAATGACAAATATCAATTGCACTGGTGGGAGTTGTTGACATTGTAACCTTTGATCAGCTGGTATTCAGTTTTCACTAGATGATACGCAAATCAGATCTGGCTGTCAAACGGGTGTATAAAATTCAAATCCAGTGAGCAACGTTACGTCGGTGGATTCTCATCTAATTCTATCAGTGCTTATAATACTTTCACGGCACCCGCGTTTAAAGCCCCAAGGCTTTTGTGAGAGGTAAAGATTTATGTGAATCTTCACATTATAAATGATTTCAACTTGTTTGGTCGATAAGGTTGTTTCGGGGTGTGCAAATTATGGACACAATATTGAAATCAGTAATGGGTGTATTGGTTTTCTGTGGAAATTGGCGTTAGATACTTTAATGCTTGACAATGCAGTAATTCATTTCACATCATTTGCATTGGTTGTAAAAATATCAACGAAACCTTAAAAGGCAACCAAGCAAGCCAGGAATAAGTCGCGGAAATTAAAAAAAAAATAAAAAATAAATAACATTGGTGACTCCTATATCAAAATTGCTTCCAAATTCATACAAATAAATAACGGAAAGCATGCGATGTGACGCACGTGATAACATTTTTTTTTCATCATGATAACATCTTCCTACCTTCTAGTGGTACAGTCCAAATTCATTGGCAAAATTGAAAGAAAAACTGAATTGGGTAGCATCGACTGACATGTGATTGGTTGACTTGACCCATGGTCATGTCATACCACCGGACAATGCATAGACGGACAAACGGAGATGACTTCTCGTAAAACCATACTCTAGATCAATTAGGCCAAAGAATATCCTATTAAAGACAGAGTACCCAACAGTTGCGCTTTTGGTTGCTTCTATCCGAACTGCGATTTTAGAATAAAGTATGTGATTTATTAATGCCCGATAAACCTCACACGCTCTGTATACGCTTCCATTTAATCATGGACGCCTCAGGTCCATGATTTGATGAAGAAAAAAAATTGTCTGGATATTTGCTTACGATGTACGTAAGTGATATCTAGCTTGTTGAATTCTACATGTTGAAGATGTGAAGATGTTGAGAAATGTCATGGTATTTTGCTTACGTATAACGTAGTGATATCTACTTGTTGAATCTACATGTTGAAGATGTGAAGATCTTAGATAATTGTAAACATGTCATTCCTACACAATTTGGCGGTTGACTTCGATGTTGTTTTTGGCCGTTGGCAAAACAATAATCCATACATTTTGAAATTTTGTTCACTGTAAAGCGTTTGTTTGGGGTTTTCCATTGAACAAAAAAAAGGTGAATTCCTCTGATGTTAAGGTTTAATTATGCATTGAATACAAATAAATTTCCAATAGCAACGGAGAATAGAAACCAAAAGTGATCTAAAAAAATGATATTGATGATATTAAAGATATATGAAATTGCATGAAGAAAGAAAACATTATCATACTTTGGCAATCTGATCTACATGATAATTTGCGAATAGACAAATGAAACACTTGATGTATAGAACAAGAACTTTGAAAAGTTATGCCGCCACTGGCAAAATATGATGGAGTAGATAACACACATGTAAATTGTGCACTCCAGCTAATTCTTTATTCGTAATACCACAGCGATAAAAAAAGGGAAATTTCATAAATATGCCCAAACTGGGTACTCGTAGAATTTGAAGTACTGAATGATCGTTTTACAGTACCATCTATGCAGACTTTAATTTCTAGACGTTACAGATAATGTGCAGCTATGACGATTCGCAGCTTTAATTACAAAATATATTTCATTCATGACCAAATAGCAATAAGTACCCCGCCGAATATTTGTGAAGGGAAAAAGAGAAGTAAGCCTGTACTATCAAACAACTGAGACCATGACCTAGGGTCCGATGCTGAAACCAAAAGTTTCGACAATACATACCAGAACGCGTATGATTTGGGTTTTCATGACACAATTAGCAGATGGCATTTTATTTTAACGTGTAGAAAGAAGAAAGATAATAACGACAACTGCGTGAACATAACATACCTGTATCCTGGATTTGACGTGCAACCTTCCATTGAACACCAGTAAAATAACAGCTGGTCGAAGACCACTCTTGATCAAAGTTGCTATAAAGATTACATCCGACCTAGAACATAACCCGTTGGCGAAGAATTCCGGGATGCGTTACTGGATAGAGGCATGTACATCGCTGCAGAGAGAGTATAATGAGAAACGGTACTTATTTCACACAACACACACCACACAGCACACACACACACACACAAAGCACACACACACACACACACACACACACATCCGCCCCAGCACACACCACACACACACACACCACACAACACCACCAACACATCACACAATCATCACACACACAACACACACACCGCACACATATCACACACACATCACACTACACACGCCCCAACACCCCCCCCACAATACACACACGCACTTTGTCATAAATAATTTTATTCCGTATACAAGCGAACCGTTTTTTTATGTGACGTATTCATATTTGTAATCATTATGTTTAAATGCAGGAATGTACGATGTGGAGCAGCCAGCAATACGAATTTAAAACCCGTCTCTATAGTCTTTCCTAAAATCTTGTCAGATAATTTGCCTCTTTTGGGCAAAGCATTTTTCCCTTACTTTTCATAACGTCGCTAAATCACATTAACATCTATAACAGCCACAAAGGATATATCACATGATTATGTGAACTTTCACGGGATTGTACCAATGGTCGCTTTTAACATGGGTCCCCAGTTTTATAAGAAAAATTTAACCAAGAATCCCTAAACAAGGGTGTCATTTAAAATTTTTTCGACAAATTTCCAAACAATGGGTCCTAAACTTTGCGAGATAGCCCTAAACAGTGAGTACCCTTTCTCTTCTAAAGATGAGTTCGCGGGTTCAATGGTGTAAAAACTGACGAGGTATCCGAGGTGGTGTTTTGGATTCGGATTTGAAGAGGGCTAATTTCTACTTTACCGTCTGATTCTCGATCTGATCCATACAAGAATCTGCTGACGTAGAGACGACTTCCACTTATACAGCAGGGGACGACAAAAATACGCGAAGTCGCCCCAACCATCTTGAAAAACCCTCCAGCTAATAGACGTGCTCAAATAGTAATTCCAAGTACACTCTAGTACAAACTTATATCAGTTCCTTCCCTTTGGCCTCGCACTATAGAATTTCGAATACATGATAAGTGAAGATTCAAATTAATTGTCAATAAGAACCAATGACAAAACGAAGAGTATAATGGAATATTGCAGGTATACCATTATTATCAGAATCAAACGTAATAACAAACAAAACAGTACTCTCCAATACGTTTATTGATGTAACCCTTTTAGGTAGCTAATTTTACGATATATCCAATGTTATACTCAATAATGCACACTATTAAAATAATAAATGAAACATTTTATGGAGGTCTATACATGGCCGTAAGATTTTTGTGATGATCTGCAGATCATAGTCAAATAAACAGGAAACTACAGAAATATTATTATTATTCCCCAATTACTGTATGGAGTTTAGATATGCAATCAAATCACAACTTTGCCTAATCAACGTTGTACGAGATCGTATAGCTTCAACAGTTATCATAAACAGAATACCATCATTTAAAAGGCAACATAATATACATGACATAAAGAAAAAGAGTAAAAATTCATAGTTTAAAACCACAGAGACACAATGATTAATTAATAAAAAGAAATTTCTGAACAGGTTGAGGAATAAATACATCAATGATCACTCTTCAAAACAGAGTAGTGGCAGTAATCATTGCAAAGTATATATGTGAAGACTTATTACCGTTGCTAGGTTAGGTTAAAATGTGTGAAATTAAAAAAGAAGCTTGGGACCCCGATGCATATCGCCCTACTTCCAAATAATCTCATGAAACTCCAGTTGTCACTCGCCCTCTTCTCATTGTAATATAGATTTAGGCATAAACATGGCAAATTACCTTTTCTTTGAGAAGCTTTTCTTGAAGATAACGTGGTTGTAATCCGACGTGTGATGTCTGGAATGCTACCCAGGCGAGGGTTCAATGGGCTTCTTGTAACCCCGCTATAAAAGAGCCAAATCGAGCCACCAGGTAGCTCAGGTAGATAGGAGGTGAGAAAAGTCGTGAAGATAGTTCATGCTATCTTCTTCCATTCCTTCTCGCTTCGTAGCATTTAAAGGTCGCCACAACCATCCAACATCTGAGTGTATTGTAAATAAAGGTCAATGAACACATTTAACCCAACTGGGATATATGGAGTGAAATAAGCTCGTATTGTTGCTGCACCCTTGCTGCGAAATGAGCTTTCGTTTACATACTATATCAAATATTAAAGACTTACTTAGGACCTTACTTCTTAATTTCCCGCAGATTGTAAGTATATAATCATTGCTTGAATGATCTAGTGATATATATCTGAGATGTATTGCAAATAAAGGTCAATAAACACATTTGAACCGCCAAAGCTGTGGTACTCGTACATTGGAGTGAAAGTTTCTCTTCTTGCCTGCTGCGCGCTGCATGCAAGCTGTAAAAACTGTGTTTAGCGAGTAACCGCTTTCTACACCACATTGGATGCTATCAAAGAATAGGGTAATTAGCGGGGTTAATCGTCCTAGGTAATCTTTTCTTGAAGGGATATTTTTCTGGATGGTAATTTTTCGGGAGGGAGGGAAATTGTCCAAGATACCTGAGTATACTAACTGTCTAGGCAATTCGTTAAATTGCTTTTTATCATAATTTAATATGACCCTCAGTTATGTAAGTACAGTTAAACTTGATTTTGTAGCCACACCTCTCTGTGCTGCCACTAAAATACTTACCGAAATACAATACACTGACGTTATCCTCTTATTTTCTGCTGTCCGATAACCAAGGGCCTACTCTTTAATAGTTTAACGACCATTGATATGTTATGAGAAGTTGCGTTTACTGGTTTGTATGCCGTCATTAATACAGCCAAAAGCATTGTTTATCATTCCATAGATTTGTTAGATCCCGACTTTAAAAATTGATAAATTTTACGTCGACTCGAATAGCCTTTTTATTATGAACTAATCGTTGGTATTGCTTGTGTAATTACGGTACCAGGATCTGTTCCTGGTTATTCAGCGTCTTTAATTGTCCACCTCCCTGGATTGACCAAAAGCATGCACCTAGGTAATCCATATTTAGAGGGAAATATACGCAAATTATGTATCCATAAAGAGCGGTTGTGGAATTCCATTTTCCTTAATCTTTGAGGGTAGCATTGTTCGACCCCCAAAATTACTTTATGACACTGATTTATTTCGTATCTCAAAGTATATATTACAATTTATTCCCAACAAATATTTTCCGATATATTTGCTGGTGTACTGAGCAGTGTAAGTTTTTTCGCGGTACCCACAAACAACAGCGGGGAACACTTCTGACGCAGATATATATTCCAAGCGTTTCTTTCATTTGTTTATTTCAAACGGATATGCCTATTCAGCACCAAACTGTTTAATTTTTTTTTTATCTATGGGACCGTGCCATCATGAAAAAAACTTCAACAATATATATGTATCTTTACATAAAACGACGGAATACATACATGCGAGAAAAAACGGGGATTTTACTATGATCATGTTGGCCAAATATACAATAGGAAAAATATTCAAAAAGTCAAATCAATAAACATGTGAACATGGATGGAATACGTAGGTTTGAAACAGAAAAAATAATAAGGCAGTAAATAACCATATAATAAAGAAAATGTATTAAACACGATAACAAATATGAAAAGTGGGAAGATAATCCTCAACCCCCCCCCCCTGCTCCCACCTCATCCATGCGGCGGAACCGGGGGCAGGGGGGGCACTTGCCCCCCCCCCGCCCCAAAAAAAGAAAAAA
>JZLH01S0481964.1:8839-19909 GCA_001188425.1 Eucidaris tribuloides
ATTCTGTATATTAGATATCAGGGAAAATTGATTATCATCAAAATAATTATGGGACCGTGCAACAGAACAATACTCAAACCTGCAGCTCATGCATAGACACAAAATGCGAATGCTTATTGTTTGTCTCCAGGGACCATGTAGATATATATTTTAGTTGTTGACATCAACGGAGACTTTGAGGCACGCTGCTGCTTCAAATGGCTCAGTATTAGCATTCATCAATGAATCACTTTTGTGCGGGGCGGTTGAACACAATCAACAACCCCAGTTTCCATAATTTAATTCACCAGCACAAATCGCATCAGCCAATAAATTACAATAGTATCCACAATTACTTTGAGCAACCTGTGCACTTATATCACCAGGCGTCACTTTCCAACTGTATAAAGACAGTGTTCTTTAGCCGATGTGATATTTTAAATCATGTAAGCTAGCTTGTATGCATTTTCACTAGTAAGACGTAGCTGGACAAGAACCAGAAGTTACTGCGCCAATAAAAAATAGGGGATCGTTTGATGGTTTGGACTGGTTCAGTAGGATTAAATTAAGAAGCATCACAGCTGATTTCCCTGTAGACTTCATCTCTGCTGCATATATAATGTAATTAGCGAGTACTGCCTGTCTGAAATATACATGTATGTAGCAAGGACTATGGAGGAAACATTCACTTGTAATTACTGTACTTCAGCGATTGTCGAGACAATTGGTTGAAATCAATCACACACACACACTCTCTTCTGAAAAAACAGCTGTAGAGAGCCCACTCTGTATCCCTGTCATAAAGCACAGGTTTGTACAGCGAAGAATACTTAGAAATTCTCCAGTGCACTTACATTGCGATTACAAAGAATTCAGAATCCAAAATGGCTGTTCTTCCAAGAGCATTATTTTGTAGCTCAGTCTCATATTGTACTTCTTAAGCGAAATGTTTCATGTATGCATACCTTTAATACACAAATAGCTTTAAAAGAGACTTTAGGGCATACAAGGATGTTTCTAGAATATATGTATATTCAGTCAGTCACAATGGGAACTGCACCAATTCTAGTTAACTACACCCATTATTGTTCCATTTCGTTTCTTGATCTCTTCAATGACATGTCGACCACGTGAGTTTGTGTCAGACTGACAGGTATTCTCGTATTAAAAGTATTCCAGTCGAGATATACCGGTCCATGTACGTAACATGTACATGCTGCAGCTGCTGACAATATTCCTACTGCCTTTGTTTTAAAGTGGTCTGGAAAGAAAGACTAGTTTTCTAGGCAACTTGTGTTGCTAGGAAAGGTCAGAGAACAATAGATTGGCTGTACAATTACTTTCAGCACACTGCCAAAGTATATTGTCACCTTAGTGCATAGTCCCATGATGTCGGACAGAATCGGCTAATTATCATTAAGGGAAATGATGAGTAGTTTTAGATTAGCCCTGTGGTTATTAGACTATTAGCTTTAAGGTTTAACGACGATGCATTGGGAACACTTCGAAATTGCCTCTAAGAACCAAATGAGTTGAAATATATACCAATTTTACACCAGATTAAGTGGACTTCCAAATGGAAGGATTTGTCTTTTAATTGTTTTTCTAAAGGAGAATCATACATGAACATACCACTATTTGTTTTCGCTCGGAGGCCTGAAAGAATAAGTCCCATTAGAAAGCTTAAAACAACAGGTTTGCTGCCCAAGGGAGTATTGACAGTGGTTATTTTAGAATAGAGTCAGCATTTGACCACAGATTTTGACAAGCAGACATACCTTACATAGTTTATTTGATTCTAGAATAGTTTCAGCCCTAGTTGAAGACTATATGTACCTCCATTTATGCTATATGTGCTATCGACCTTTTAAAACACCTGCAAGCCGTAAATTATATAATATTTGTATGGCTAAGTACAAGATGGCCACTGCAAAAGTTGGGCCCGTATTTGTTATTAAAGGTTTTCATTACTAATAAACAGATTAGCAAATCACAGGCCGGTTTAGACTGCCATGGACATTTTCAACATCATATGAAGATGAGCTTGTAGATTGCACAGCAAGTGGCAACTCAAATTAGGCAAACTTTGCTTAGATCTTGGAATTGGGTTATTCATTTACATGATTGAACCAAGTTTAAGAGATCTGACAGACTACGATGACAAATTTCACAAAATGTATTGCTTTCGATACCAATGAGTGCAAATTACTGTTGTACAGTACACACATATGTTTACTCAAACAAGTTTATGTATTTTATGTGTCAACACCACCTTTGAGTATAACGTCATACTACACATGAGAGCTTACAAATACTCTAAGACACTTATTTTGGCAGATGCTTTTGTTAAAATTTCATATTGAGGAACTTCAGGAATGCCCAAAAATATGGTGTCTTATGCTATGAATAGTCTTCATTTCTTAGGTTGCAATGTTCAGTGCTTCATGTCGATTGAAATGAACTCTTGAGATTTGTTAAAGAAAATCTGAAGTCCATTTTCAACAAAGCATTAGATGTACAAGGTTTGTAACATCCCAGCAAGGAGTGCAGTTACAGCTGTGCAAGAAGATGCTGAAATATACAACACAAGCATGCAGCACAGTAGTTGTACATTTCTTTCAGCTTTGATAATAAACCACTAGGGAGTAATATTAAATTGAATGTACATTTGTACGCAACCTTTCAAGGATGCAAACGCTTCCAAGGTCAAAACGTATTAACTGTTTAAATGTGGATGATACGCCCATTTATCTGGCATAACATACAAACATCGATTCCGGCTGTTCAATAATAGATCTTGCCCCATTGTGCATGTCATCATGCATATCTGGGGCCGAGAAAACGATGCCCGCGTTGCATGTGGTCCGTAATTTGGATGCCACAGCCAGTATGTGTGGTATATTGGTGCATTGTAACATTCAGTAGACCAATATGTGTACAGCGTTTTTTTCCAATCAAATAATGTGTGTGCTGGTGTATTTGGCTTAGCTGCCGTTCGCCCCCCAAAGTGCAATACCGTACCAAAGCAACAATTGACGTCATCGAGCAGAAATTACGCGATATTCCACGGTTGCATCAACGCTATGGCGAGTTTTATGAATACTGCGGCGCAAATTTTCTGTGTCAACATTTATCCCGGCAACCAGTTCTTTGACCCTTTACACAAGACATGTTTACAATCCATCATATCCTCGGCCAGATATTGCCTTCGCCTTTCAGGTTTGTTTTTCCCGTCTGTCTGTCTTCATGACTTTTGGCCCTGATTTTGTTATTGAGTTTTTTATTTCTCCTTTACTTATTTTTGTCTCGCCTGGACGGTGTTCAGCGAAGAGACTATGAAATCACTTTTCTGTAATGTATAGTAGTATGCCGCCTTACATTTGGTTTAAAGTTTCGTTAAATGACTGTCAATTGAAAAGTGTTGCTTCAATTCAAACCAAACTTGGTAACAATGATCATGTGGGTGCGGACTAAGGGTAATTGGGTCGGTCCAAAGTGTCCATGCAGGCGCGTCATCTGGTCATCTAGAGGTCCAATTGTCATAGGAATGTAACTAGGACCACCTTACTTGGTCAGAAGAACCACTAACCTGAATGCAGAACAATGCCCAGGTCAAAGGCATTGCAGGCGTCATTTTTTCCCAGCGGGGGGGTCATCTATGCGCACTTTCCATCGGGATGTCCTAGGACCCCTAACTTGTCAGAAAAAGCCACTAACAATGAATGCCAGAACAATTGCCCGGGTCAAAGTCAATGCACGGGGTCATCTGGGGTCAGCTAAAGTCAATTTCATAGGGAAGTGCTAGCGACCACCTAACTTTGTACCGAAGGACCACTGACCTGAATGCAGAAATTGCCACGTCAAAAGGTCATGCAGGGGTCATCAGGGGTCATCTAGTGGGTCAACTTACCATCGGATCTCCTTAGGCACCAGAACTTGGCCAGAAGAAGCCTAGCTGCCCAGACGCAAAACAATTTCGAGTGTCAAGTAGGCTACTGAACAAATTAAATTGTCATAGTTTATGAGCTTGCCCCACCCCCAGCAGTTTGCTGAAAACTGCCAATAAAGGTGCCATGGCCTCATTTTGCTGACCATTAAAACAGGCGAGACTTGTGGTTCGAGGAACAACTTGTTTATTTATTCTTGTCCTGGGGGTGGGTGGCAAGATTCTCTGTTGGCAAGCTGACCTTGACGATGAGAAGATGAAATTCATAGTATGACTGAAAAAAAATCCAGAAATAAATAATCAAGGTGATTGAAAAAATATTTATTTTGAGTTAAAAGGTTTATTTAACTGATAATAGTTATCAACTTCATAGCAAAAATTCTTTCTTGCAATGTTTGTTTTTTTGGAGAAAGAAAATGTGATGCAGTGACCATGATAATACATTGGGACTGTTACTGGCAATGTTGCTGTCCAATTTATTAAATCTAAGCCAGAAATCTGATAATTTATCTAAAATCAGAAATAACTAGCAATCTAATCCATTTAGAAAAAAAAAAATTGAATGAATTGATTGAAGTACAGACATTTTTTCTGCCGAGATAGTAAATTTCTGAAGGAGACAATGTTGATGTCACTTAATAAAAGGGGGTCCAGATTAACATGTATGCCCTGCAGAACTCCTTTGTTACATATACCTGTCGTTCGAAAGTAAATTAGCATACAGTATGTGTATAAAATAAGCTATTTGAATCTAGGGATTCTGGGAAAATCCCCTGCAGTACCCCCTTGTGCAGATATTTCGTCCGCTCAATAAATACATCTACAAGCACACATATCGTGAATGTCCTACTCTGTATTTACTTAAGAGATTGTATTTTATGCATCTGATGTCATGCCTAATTATTTGCCAAAAATTGCATCATTTACCCTCCACGTACTAGACATGAATTTGTTATTATTAAGTACCATGTTAAGCTTAACATATTTGTTGAGGGCTATGCTCTAACTTTAGGATTTATGATTAAACAAGACATGTATACAGTGTACTCCAGATTTTGAAATCATCCCTCAATCATGATCACCTTGCTCACACTGACAGACAGTACATACGTACAAATGAAACAGCTTCTGTACGTTAAATCACTCCATCCACTTGTACTTACAGGAACATTCAGGTCAAGTATTATGGAATAGTAAACTTTTTTGAGAACTTACCTCAAGCACAGCTGTTTTTCTTAGAGGGTAAATTTTATTTCTCTTGTTTGATGCGTGACATGTTAGATGTTGGATCATTGTCAAACACCCTCCAAGTCCGATTATATCCTTGGATATAAACAGGACTGAGCCTGGACTTCTAAATGCACCACGTGTACAGTAGGCCAACATGTGTTAAGCGATTTACAGCCATATTATCGTTACCAAAATATGAAATTATTTAATTAAAAATTCAATAAGCTGCTGTACTGTACTTTTACAATATTGATTTACATACAGAAGTTAATGTATTCAATACTATTATAAGCCACTATTCTTGATCTACATGTAAATGTACAAGAAGTGAAATATGTGTACTTTGGCTCGTACAGTCTATGTCAGCACAGAGCAAACATTATTTTAAAAATGATGCGTAGAATGTTCAATGTACACAGCTACTGAGCTACATGTACATGTATTGGCTGTTTCCTATGTATGTCATGCCACCTGTGTATTAACCTGTCTTCGTAATTAATGTGCAATGTGCTATGTGCATTCTGCCGTCGGAAGTTAACGCTGGACGATTAATTGTGCCCCTCTTGGGAGTGGGTGATCCATCGCTGCCGAATCCGCAAGTATGATCCCGTCATAACATTTGTAGCCGCAGTGTGAAGTCATGTTTTCACTAGCCCATTAAAAAGCTCACCTTAAAGGGCCAGTGACCATGATGCGGAGAAATATAAAATGCCACTAGAACCAAACGGTGAAGATATTGTATACACCAGCTGGAGTGTATCTCCTGGCTGAGAAGGATTTGTCTTGAACTGCTTAACTTTAGGAAGAGTCAAGATGACCATACCATGACTTTATTTCTCTGGAGCCCAAGATAATTAATGCCCATGGAAAGGTACAGCAACAAATTTCGCTTTCAACAAGTGTACTGATGGAAGTTATGGTTAGAACAAAAGTCAAACTGTGACTACCGAAATTTTCGCAGATAGAATCCTTGCACAGTTTACTTATTCTAGAATAGTTTCACCCAATTTTGTACCCCTAATTATGTCCATTTTCTGTAAAGGGGCAATTACTCATTAATGGCCCTTGCAGGATTGTGTGCATCATCTCTATGAATCCAAGTATGATCCTATACATAACATTGTTGTCGTTGAGTGAGTTCATGTCTTCACTAGCCACTTAAAGGGCCCCCAGTGACGATGATTGGGAGAAAACAAAAATGCCACTAGAACGAAACTAGTTGAAGATTTACAGTTATACCCCAGGCTTGGAATGTTATTATATTCCTGGCTGAAAGGATTTGTCTTGACTTTGTTTACTTTAGGCAGAATCAACCATGAACATTAAACAACCATGACTTTTATTTTTCTCAAGCCCTGAGAGAAACTACATCCCATAGAAGGTGTAACACAACAATTTGTCTGTCACAAGGCATATGATTATATTTAGAACAAGCAAATCCTTGCACAGTTATACTTTCGATTCTATATTTCACCCAAGTTGAGACTTCCCCTAATCATGTCGTTCACTCTTAAAGGGCAATTCAAGGTACAGGAAAGACTAGAAGTAGTCTTATATAGAAAGTTTACTCATTAATGTAGGCTCCTCGCGGCGATTGTGTGATCATTTGCTATGATTAGCCATGTAATGATCCCTTCACTGCTACAGATGTCATGTCATTATTTTGAAAAGTCCTCATGCAAGGTGTAAGAAAGATCCCAAAAAGACTGGCATGCCCCGAATCAAGATGGATGGACAGAAAGCACGAGGATTAAGTTCTCTGGTTGGCTATTCACTAAAAGGCGCGTGAAAACAAACTTGTTCAAGATTCGCAACAACTGGCATGTCATATCTATATGTTTTCCTCTCTATAAGCAACTCTACTTAATCTTTAATTGTCACTAGCAACATGACTCTCTTCAACTGTTGCAACAAAAAACAAAAACTGCTGCCAACTGTTGCAGTAGATGTAAACCATAGCTCATCCACCCACTTCATAACAATGGCTTTGTTACAATCCCCTTTTTACCACTCCACTCTCTCTTATTTACACATCCTAATTTTTGTGTACGCCAAAATAAAACTATCGCCCAATTCAGTATGATTTCTCACCGTTTACATGTACTTAGTTTTTCTACTTCTTCAATACCTCCGAAAGAAAACAACATCAGAATTGTCAATGTTGTAGCCATGCACATATATGCACCCATGCAAGTAGGTGGAAGAAATTTTAAAGATTTGTGGTGCCATTCCCACTCCCTTATGCTACCTATCTTCACCCTGGTCTCCTGCCAGGTTTCCTCATCGATCCTCTCCCATTTCCCTCAGTTTTTTCATCCATAATTGCCAAACTAATCTTCCCTTCCTCAATCACCATCGATCCCTGCCCCCCCCCATCTGCACCTCCTTTCCGTTGACGAACCCTTCATCATTGTAAACAAAATCTGTAAACCCCCCCCCCACCCCCCCCCCCCCTCAAATGACTGAATAAGATAAAGATTATTTTAACACGCATCCAATATCGTAATTTGAAATCGTGGTGATTTTTAATTACCACCTTACACACAACAAAAATGTCTTCGTGGACTTCAAATTTAGAAATATTTTAGTTATGATGCCCTTCACATGTTATGAGGTCTCTGTGAATGCAATCTGGCAGCAATACACAGGTCATGTTGTACAAACTATACAATGTTATGTGAGCATTGCGGAAGTTGATGAAAGGTCACATAAACCCTGTCCTCCTTGATCATGATTTAGTAAATTGAGATGTGTTAAACCCTAGAAAGGCTGGGGCGCGAGATCCGCCCCCCTAGACGTTCAAGCAAAATAGTCTGCGACACGCGAAGCAATTCGCCACGGCCAGTTTCATGACTTATTCTCTCGAATGTCAGGCCATCTTTTGGAGACCAAATTGCGACGTCGGGTACGCTGCGGTTCCAATTTATGTAAGCTATTCTGTACTTTGCATGTCACGCCAAAATCGGGGCTCAAAAACATGATTTTGGTGACAGTTTCCCCAATACATAATTGTGTTTTTCAGCCCAATATTCAATTTAATGTTATGATTCATTATTACTAATTATTGTTATGATTAATTAAAATTTAATAACCCTATCCAGTGTCCTTATTTTATCGAGCTTCCTTACGCACCATAATGAGTGCGAGTTACAAGAATACACAATTTGGCACTTTTAATTGCGAAAACTATACACTTTCAATTGCATTTTAATTTCACTCTCCCGACATACCAAATGCTGTGTAATCGATAAACAAAACAAATAAGTACAAAGCAACAAAAGGATGAAGAAAATATGCCGAAAGTAAATATCATAAGAAATTTGCAAAAAAAAACAAAATACATACGCAAAATCAATTCTGACTTAACTAATTCGGATTTTATTTCTCTATAGTAAGACTTTATTTAAGTAGTGCCTTAAGCGCTAAGTGTACCAGTACACCAGGTAAATGCATTAGCACATGTTGGAGCTTTATATTTAGTGAATTTTTACAGATAATATAGGACTGCCACTTAATTATATCGATTATTCACGCATATTAAATTAGCGATAAATTGAATATTACAATTAGATCCTCTGGAGTAAATATAACTATCACACATGTTCTTTGCCTCTTTGTAGTATACAGTGTTCATGAAAAGACACTGATAGTATACAGCAGCATTGTCCGAATCTTTCTGCAACATGTCTTATCGTAATGCCCCAGCGTATATCGTACTAGAAAAATTGCCTACAAAACACTCTACGTTTTGGGCGGGTGTCAATTAACATTGTGGATGCCCCATTTAAAAAATTGTCAAACTTTGCTGTCTGACATATATGACGATGTTTGACAAATAAACACTTTGCAACACAAAACTTCGGACATTAATTTTGAGCAATCATTAGAACACTACGTACAGATAAAAATCGGCACATGAATTATTCTCAGCTGATGAAAATTCTTCAATACACAAGTCTATGGGGAAAAGTGGAATGGTCGCTCCATGATTTTCACTGTTTAAAAGCTCTTTATGATCGTTTTCAACTGCAATTTTTTCAGGGCTTCATTGTTTGACCTTATCAGAGACACAGGGAGCATGGGGGATCATGTAGCTCAGATTTTGTTTTTAATCGGAAATATCGTTATACGATGCCTTTAAGATTCTGGTTTAAGTGGCTTTCGATTTCTCTACGCTAAAAAGCAAAGCAAAAACCAGTACAAAACACAACAATACAACAACAACAACAACAACAACAACAACAACAACAACAACAACAACAACAACAACAAGAAGTGCGCGGTACAACTATGGTTACAACGAATGGAAGGAAAAAGTTATTGGAAGTAATGATTTGGGGCAACGAACGCAAGACCCGGCTAACGGTTGCATAGTTTGTAAAACTAAATTACACTATCAAGTAGTAGGTCCATGATTACACTCAGTGATATTAATATAAGGAAGACTTGAATAAATATTGAATATCGTTTAGCAACCGTACCGGTACACGAAAAGAGAAAAAAAAAGACAGGTGATGTTTCAACACTTACCCAGTGGGCGTTGCTTGTACGTATATTTCAGTCAATGTTCTATATCAGTTGCCCTGGATAAATCTTATTGTTCAAGCCATCCATCATACATTTAGCCTTTCCACACAAGCATTTGGACTTTACCCTGGATAGACTATACTCCGTTGTGAATTTGCCTGGTATTGTACAATTGCCCTATAAGTTCTGCATCCCACAGCGAATAGCATTGTCGGAACACTATCCTTTCAGAAAAAAATACTTCATTTCGTGTGTGTTTTAATAACAACAGTTTTAATATCAACTGGAATTCAGCAAACTTCCATGCAGGTTGATGTGGACATCTGTATTTAACACCCAAATTTGTACATGCAAATAAATGCACTGAAATTCCCGACACCATATGCCGAACAAAGACTACCCACCCTAACATATCGATGTTCTTGGCAAGGCTATGAAATTGACCTTTTTGTAGCAGAAGTTTCTGCATTTATTGAAAAATCAAAATACACATTAGTCATATAAAATAGCATACAACATAATAAATACATAAGATGTGGCAATATAATTATGATGAAAACAAAATATAGACATTATTTAAGCTAGGGAGATAAAAAAGCAAGTGATTAACTAAGATAAATGCAGGGGCCGGCTATGACCAATTATTACTTAACGTGTATTAACTTGAAAGGGAACGGCCGCTATAATTTTAAATTCAAATAGGTGTTTGGTGAGGTTAGTTTTGTGACCATTGAATGAATGAATTTAATTCTTTGAAGATATATATCTATCATTCTTATCTCTCTCTGCATACATCTATATTTGTCTAACGATGTTATATATCTCAATCTACCTATCTTCCATCTAATTGATCTAAACCAGTACCTACAGTATCCATCTCATCTCCTACCTGCCTATCTATCTTTCTATCTATCTATCTATCTATCTATCTATCTATCTATCTATCTATCTATCTATCTTTCTATCTATCTACATCTATCTATCTATCTATCTATCTATCTATCTATCTATCTATCTATCTATCTATCTATCCATTTAAAAATCCTATCTTAAAATTGAATCTTATCTATCTCTCTACTTACCTGCCTATACTACTTATGAACCTATCTCCAAAATATTCTGATTGTTTTGGATGATTATGGCTAAAAATAAAAAAAAAATCCCAAATTGTATTATATCATAAATGTTCATCGAACCATATCAAACCTGAGGATCGAGGTCGAAGTCACCGCATTATAAGATAATCAAAAAGTGATGTAGCATCACCGGCATGCATTGATAATAGCGCGAAAGGGCAGATAAATGCAGTATACGTCAACATATTTTTCGTTACAGGAGAGTGCCCATTTTGTATAGATTTTTCAAACAAAATTGCCGAGTCATATGGT
>JZLH01S0481964.1:20555-31363 GCA_001188425.1 Eucidaris tribuloides
CAAGTTTTGTTTTTATCGCAACACTTAAGGAAAAAAAATGTCTAAACAGTGTAATTTTAATAATGGTAAATTGTTAACACTATAAATCTATGTCAATTGTGAAGTTTCAGCCTAGAAATGAGCTTTCAACAAAACCATTATGTGAATTAAATGAATGGCTGCTGTGTACTGAAGTGGAAAACTAAAGCAACAATAATTTAAAAGATTTATAAAAAAAATAGCTAGTTTTGATGCTGGAAATCTACTACATATACAGGAATAAAAGGGAAATAATATTCCGTGGAAGCAAATTGGAAGCAGTCTTCGTTTTCGAAGAAGAGGTTTCTAGAATCAAGTACACTGTTCAAGGCTTTTGCAGAGAATGTCGTGTGGTTAGACGTGCACCCCCTTTTTATGCAATCACCATTACACTGTGAAAGGTTTGTTTCAAAGCTTCGCATGGTTTCTTTCATGGTCATATTAAAATCCAGTACTGGTTATCTATGTTCTTTTCTCAAGTTAAACAATTTACGAAAGATCCCCCAGCCTAGATATACATTTCATTTCTATTCCGGGTCTATTTTTAATATCCCCTTTTCCCCAGTTAACTACGAAAAGACGCCGAAAAGCTCACCCCACCAAAATCCGTATGCAATGGGCATTTTCCGGTATCCCCCATTTCCATTTCTTTCCAGTCAAATTATCTTGCTGTCCTTTTCTATTAATCTTGATCTAACCTTCACCAAGTTCAATGTGCATGCAACCAACCGCGGCATGTCTCCCTGTGGCATTCCCCCTTTTAGTTGATAATCGCATATTTATTGTTGTTTATTATTTCTTCAGAGCATAACTTGTTTGGCAAAAGCATTTTCGTAGCATTTACGTTACCTGTTTTACGTTAGTCTGTCGGGTCGCTTAGTAACTCCTTGGTTGGGTTGTGAGAGGTCTTTGTCCATGCATGCAGCACTGGGTTGATATGGTCTGAAGATAATCATGCGTCACCTGCAAATTATTATTCTGACCTAGGATAAATGGCTGACACGCCCAGACCTGGGACAACATTGTGTACACCGATGCGGCAGTACATGTATGTCGACCGGAGCCGGGCCCGTTTTGCAAAATTTTCTCATGCATGGGGTGGAGGCGCGGAAAGCGCCCAAAACTACATGGCTTTTAATGTATGATTCTCATAAATATGCAGGTATCACATATGCAGGCGTTCAGTTGCAGACATGTGTGTCCACTATGCGATATTCCCGCTCTTTTCGAGCAAATGTCACCAGTCCCATTGAAGGGAAGAGACACGTGAATATAGATGATGGCAGCCATACTGTAAACGTTAAGGTAAATTTACACGATTTCCTTCCTTCGAGCTGATTATTCGAATGTTCTATATCATGTGTTTCAGCAAGATCGTTGATATTAGTGTCATTTTCTGTTATCACATTATGCTACCCATTGGCCTTTCATTTACCGCCACCCACATACATATTAGAAATACATGTACAAAGTTTCGGTCAGAAGTGCTTAACGCAAAATTACCAAAATAAGAATAGCAATGTTTAATAGTAAGGTTCCTGAAATGTTGGGGGATGAGAGTATATACAGTATTAGCATTATTAGCTCTGTCGTGTATTTAGCGTTAAGTTTTAGCCCCGGGTTTTAGCTTAAAAATTGACACATAGTACGTACTTTCTTTGCTACATTTTATTATCGAAGTTGAACTCTTGTAAATTAGAGTCTGGCTTTAAGTGGCGTTCGATTTTGTTTTCATATAGTACTTGCCTTGTTAAACTTTAATATCCAAGCTGAGTATTTCCTTACTTTGTAAATTACAGTCTTGCTTTAAAGAGCAATAGCATGATTGGGAAAAGTCATAAATAACGCAAGAACCTAATGAGTTGAAACATATACCAATATATGCACTGGATAGAGTGTATATTCAGGTTGGAATTATGGGTTTTTGAATTTGTTTACTTCAGGATACAAAAGCATTAAATTAACTGTATTGAAGTAATCTCGGGCCCTGATTAAAAATTCATCTCATGGAAAGTTACACAAAAAATGCTAGTGTCACACTATTTTCTGATAACTGTGCAATAAAGAGGAAGTGTGTTATGGCTATGAAATTTTCACAGCAGAAACTTTAAACAGATATACATGATTCTAGGAGCATTGTGTTCTACATTGAGGACTACTTCCTATCTTTCCATTATTTTTCCTCGAAATGACTTTCAATTTTGTTTCCATATAGTACTTGCCTTGTCAACTTTTTATATCCAAGCTGAACACTTCATTATTGTTGTAAATTAGGAAGCTGGTTTCAAGTGGCTTTCAATTTTTCTTCGCCAAAACGGAGAAACGGTGTTTAGGTAAAGAAATAGTCAATTAGAAACTATGCTTATAACGAATGGAAATTAAATTATTAGAAACAATTATCTGGGGGAACGAACGCAAGAATCTGCCAACAGTTGCATAGTATATTAATCTTAATGGGTCATACACAGTGAATTTGATATAAAGTATTTACATAACTTAATACCGTATCACTGCTCGTAACACAACAGTATTAATTCTTCCAAAAATGCCTTAAAGTTCTGTTTCAATTCTTATTCAATTGGGCGTTGCTTGTTTGTATATCTCTGACCCGTTGGTTGCTAAGTATGTGACTTTTGAACTCACAAAAACATGAACTGAAAGCAGTCAACGTTCCTTTGCAGATACCCTGGATTGATACTATTGTTCAAGTTTATTCATTGTTGGGAATTTCCCTTGTATAGTACAGCATAAACATCGTCCCAACAAACACAGTCACGAGAAGATCTACATCTTATAGCAAATGGTATTTTGTTGGAACATTCACCCCCCCAAAAAAAATAAAATATATATATATAGTTTTATGCTTTGAAAATATATATAATATAGTATTACATATCTTTCATGAACATTTTATCTGGCCGTATCAGATTAGTACATGCAAATAAATGCGGTGAAATTCCAGAACACCATATGCCGACCAGAGGCTCTCCCTCCCTATACAACTCTATGTTCTGACGAGGCTGTGACATTGACAGTGACCTCGTATCTTACACACTAAGAAATAAAGGAGTAATTGTGGTGTGAAAATTGATACAATAGTAACACCCTATAGAGTGTAATTTCACTCCTATAGGGTGTCATTTAAACCCTATGAGGAGTAATTTTACACCCTATAGGGTGTAATTTTTTACATGTTACACCCTGTGGGGTGTAATATTACACTCTTTGGGGGTGCATACTGTAATTCTACACCCTTAAGGGTGTAGAATTTCTATGGTGTTGCTTTTGTATCAATGTCTACACCCCAATTACTTCCTATTTCCATAGTGTGGATAGCATAAACATTGTCCCCATAAACAGATAGTTACAAGAAGATCCGCATTGCATACTTAGCGGATGACTTTATGTTGGAACCTGAAAAGGGGAATGAAACCATTTGGAGATTACAATGAGAGAAAAAAATGCTGAGCAAATTTGACTGAACCATTCATGAGTTGTGGTGTTCAAAGTTTACTTAATCCTTGTTATGGAGGATTCTTAAACTGGCAGCTTTACCTCTTTTTGAGGTGGAAGTGTGGAGAACTCCCCACTGGTTTTGTACACAAATTTTCATACATTTACATTTTTCTGAAATGTCAGTTGAGAAGGTAATCAAATTCTTTCAGAAAAAGAAAACATGTAGAACAAGTTTTGCTGGGACATATTTGTACAACATGCAAAAAGGCAATCCGATAATTCGTAAAAAGTGAGAATGAGTAAAAATTTGGACAATAACATTGCAGGAGTTCTCCACACTTGCTTTTAAAAAAGTGGTAGGGTTGCCAATTTAAGAATCCTTGAACATTCATAACTCACGAACGGTTCAACCAAATTTACTCAAACTTTCACTGTTTTAGTTCATTTAGTGGTCTGTATTCTTTAAATGCAGGAAGATTATTGGGTTTCATTCCGCATTAAAACAATTAAATGCAAACACTTCGTTAGATTTGATGTGGACATCCAAGATTAGTATGTGCCAATAAATGCACTGAAATACCTGACATGCCTACTCACTTCCCATCCCCCAAACCCTATGTTGTCGGCGAGGCTATGAAATTAACTTTGAGCAATACAGTAGATTGTGCTCTTGATTTGAAACTTGGTAAAGGACTTCCACGTTTTAAAGTGAAATGGACTAGCTCTAATATTAAATTGTATCAAAATAGTGAGATGTTGGTTAATGGTTAATTTTGTGATCAGTAATCAGAATAAATTCAATGCTATAATTTGTTGACATTTTGTTGTCTTATTGGAGTGAGACTGTGGTATTCATCGCAAGCAAGCTATTAAGCAACCAAACAAACCAGCTAACAGTCAAACTGAGTCAAATTCACTATGAAATCGCGTGGACAAGTTCCCCTGCAAGACCGATGTGATGTCACTGTTTCTAGATAATTTTTCTCTATATTGACACAGTTTTCTCGTCATAGACATGACGAAGTATACAGAGTGTAGTGATTGTGCCCTCGTAAGACAGGAGTTATAGAAATGTAATGAATTTTCAGTTGATCTTTCTCTATGGTGCATGAGAAGTCATAGCCGTGGGTATTTGCCGTTTTGTATACACACCATGTCAAAAAATAGTCAATAGTGAATAATAATAATAGACGGTTAACGAATACCATGTACTTCACATACAAAGTTTGTTCTGAATAGCAACGTCGAATCAGGACCCTGGGAACGATTTTTTCACCGGCGGTGCAGAGATATATATTTTCGCGGCCCCAAAAATTTTTTCGCGGCCACAAAAAATTTTCACGGCCAAATTCGCGGCCAAACCAACAGCTGAAAAGTCGCTCAGCGGGCAAATTTGAAGAAAAATAGACATGCACGTCTTTTTGCAGGGGTTGCTGCGCACCCCCTGAAAAATTTCTGGGGGTGCTTCAGCACCCCAGCACCCCCGCTTCCCAGGGCCATGCGCCGAATAACGAAAACGGAAATACAATCGTTAAGTTCGTTTTCAACATTCACCTTTCCATTAAAACTTTGATGATGTCATCAACAAAATATACCCCGGGACAGATCGCTACTTGACTGTTTTCTTAAAACGAATCACTGATTTGATTTACTATTTTTTCATGTCTATCATATAGTGTATAAGCCTCAACATAAATATAAACGTACATTCATGTATATGCAAATTAGACATGCTACAATTACAAACAAAATCGAGTTCAACTGCATACATACGGGTATATGTACAGTAGGCCTATATGCGTGCCTTTGTGTGTGTGTGTGTGTGTGTGTGTGTGTGTGTTGTGTGTGTAGCGTCTGTGTGTGTGTGTGTGTGTTGTGTGTGTGTAGCGTGTGTGTGTGTGTGTGTGTGTGTGTGTGTGTGTGTGTGTGTGTGTTGTGTGTGTGTAGCGCGTGTGTGTGTGTGTGTGTGTGTGTGTGTGTGTGTGTTTGTGTTGTGTGTAAGCGCTTGTGTATGCCCATGCCATAATGACCTGTGAACAATGTATTTGTATAGTGTAATCAAAGTATCTTTTAGCAATACGTTTATATTCCAACAAATTTTGATGTCATGTTTCAAGTCACCTTGTGTTCGCCGTTATTTCTTCACAGTGGAACATCAAGTAACAATCAACAGATTCGTAGTAAGCAGATGTATGAAATGATCGTTACAATTATCTTTGAAGAGTGGATAGATCCCGGGGGGGGGGGGTACTTGCCTTGTAAGGTGAACGGGAGTGTGCCGCTCTAATAGGCGACTTTTTCGCAAAAAATCCTTAAACATGGGTATGGTTTTGGGGGAAAAAATCCTTAAACATGGGTCATGATTTTGAAATTTTACGATTTACATGAGATATTTTCGCCTATTTCATCGCTAAAATGCTAAAAAAAAATGTCATTTTTCTTAACAAAAACCCTTAATAATAGGTACCATTTTCCGCCAAAATGACCCTTAAAAAAGCGTCGGGTTTTTCGACTCCAGCGGCACACCCCCGTCGGAACCAAATCTGAGTACCCCCTCCCCCACCCCCGGGGGATAGACCTTCTAGCATGTCTAGCGAGGCATCTAAGAGTGGTGAATTTATAATTCTAACAATACCATACCCACAATGTCTCGTGCAATGTGTGTCGAGGTTTATTGCAGTGGTAAGGAAAGGCTATATTCTAATTGCATTGTTGAACTAGTAGAGCTCAGACAGGCGGTGACAAGAGTGATTGCCAATTTGTCATGCAATTACAGTACGTTCCCACATGCACACAAACTGCGAAAATTCGTTGCGGAATGCGATTCACATCGATGCCCATTGCCCAAGGATGTTCACAGATAGAGGGCGTCCAGGCTCACCGGCTCACGTGAGTTTTGCCAGTTTGTCAGAAGAATTCAGTGTATGCACACTCGCGATCGGCAGACATAGGTTCATGATTGGAGTTCGGGCGCGGTAGAGCTTGAGAGCCATTCCGTAGACGCATACAGGAAATATTATCGTGATAACAAAGGTCTTGCCTTTTGCATTATTAGTTTTGTACGTTTACAATTGGAGATATTATGCTATATTAATGAGTTACGGCCATTATCGTTATGTTAGTGACAGTTTGATTTTAGGTGGGCAGTGGTGTCAACAGAGTTACGATTCACTTCGCCAGCATCCGTGACGTCACGGTAAAGTACGTGCACGCAAGTGACAATGCTTTCATCACCGACTGCTGTTATCTCATATCGTAATCACTGTTGTTCTCATTTTTGATATCGACAGAATATCGTGATCAAAAAAGCACCCCGGAGCACGTCGACAAGGACTTCGAAACACTAGGAAGTGTAGGCACGCGCATATCACATGTTGGATTTCGCAGCTTATATGGCGGTCATTCGAAAAAGTTGGTGAGTGTGATTGATCTTTTTAATTTTTTTTTCTACTCGTAAACGATATTATGCTTAATTAGTAAATGCACGTGAAGTGTTGAATCGAACTACAAATGGTGTGTTGTGTCCATTAAAATATACTACAATCAATCCTTATACTTATGTGGCCGAGTGGAACTCGAGTAAAATTTATTTCGACAATATCAAGATTCCTTGATGTTTATGCGAAGATTGAGCAAACACAAAAATAACCACAATTCACATATGTCAAACGAATTACAATAAACAGCAAAACGCTCTATCACATTTGAGCTACAGCAGCATAATGTATAAAATAATAGCCATAACAACCATAGAAACACGCGTTAATTGACACAAATTAAATCCGTCACTTCCAGCAAAGGTGACAGTCCAGCGATAATGTTGTTTCTACTTTCCACACAACATTTCACGGTTAATCTTTTTTGAAGCAAATATATACGAATACATTTTGCATAACAAACTGCTTGCATTCTTAATGATCTGGGATTCTGGGCCAAACACGCATATAAAAATTTGTGATGTAGGCAGTGTACGTAATAATACAGTAGTCACGTTATGTTACTATGCATATTATTGTAATTTATATGGTTCTGGAAAACTGTGCACAATCACTATAGGCAGACATATTTTACTATCTGGTGAGGTAGGTAATTCGAAGGCCGTGCACTTTTGGCCAGGGTTGTGTATAACGTACAGCTGCGCCCGGCGAGCACACGTGTGGTCCCCCGGGGGGGGGGGGGGGGGAGCACTGAGTATAATTGTGTGATACGTATGTGCCGCGGTTGAGACCCCATTTTCAGCCCAAATTTCCGTTCCAGAGCATCTCAATTTCAGAAGTCACAGAAATTTTTTTGATTTTTACCAGTTCCAGAGACCCCCAAATTTGCCGTTTCGCTTCTGCGGCCGAGCCAGAGCATTGCCCTTTCAGCACGGCGCGCCACCAGCGCGCCGGAGCTTCGCCGCTGTGCAGTTCCAGAGCATAACATTTTGAGGTTTTCTAAAGCCCTAGCTCCAGTTCCAGAGACCCCCATTTTTCGCTCAAGCCCGTTCCAGAGAGTGCCACCCCCCCCCCCGGGCGTGTGGTACGAGGTAACCAGGTCGCCATTCTCGTGTGTTATTGTTAAGTTTTAACCTTTACCGAGTTATCATACGTGCAGCTGAATGTATATCTTCCTTTGGATATTCTTCTTTACAGTTCGTGATCGCACAATCATCGGCGTATATTCATTCTTCAGAGCACAATCAGTTTAACATCAGCATTTTCCTATCATTATATATTATCTGCAAAATATAAACTTCGGAACTACATGTATAGAATAAAATGGCTGACACGCCCAGGCCGTAGGCAACATTGTATTGTGTACATTGATGACTGGTGTTCCATTTTGCAGAATCTCGTCATGAAGAATAATGGCGGAAAGTGTACAATTAGTACACGCTTTTATGATCTTCGCAAACTTTTTCTGCAAAACCTATATTTCAGAACTTCAGGATAAATGGCTGACATATTCAGGCCCAGAACATCATTGAATTATGTACATAGATGACCGTTCCAACTTGCGGAATTTCGTCATAAATAATGGCGCGCAAAGGGCACATGCATGGTACACGCATTCCTGATCTTCGGAAACATAATATACGTATCATAATGGTGCATGTGTACAGTTGAAGTAACGTGATATCTACATGCTTTTTGGCCGATTTCCCCAGTCTCCCAGGTCTAAGATAGGAAGGGACAGGCAACAATGAAGAAATGGATGGTGGCCTTACACGATTTACACGATTTTCGTCATTGTGATATTTGTTAAACTTTATTTGTACTGAACTTTCATTTTTTTTCTTTTCTGAAGGTTTGTTTTATAAAATATAAAACGTAACAGCCTAAATATTTTCGAACTGATAAGAAAGTATCATCCAAATGTACTCCAAACCTTTCCCGATCTATTCCGACGTTTCTTAAAGCTCGTTTATTAACGTTTTTTTTTATAGTTATTACTTTTGACGCTAACTGTGCCTGTATACAAGTGCGTATTTTAATTCAATTCAGCTCAATCCAATTATGTTTTTATGTGATTTTACATCATGTTTTGCAGCAGTTATACGAATTGTACATGAAAACACATTTTAAAATAAAGGTAGGGGATTACTTTTGCAAAACTCCAGGAGCATTTAAACAATCACCCATGCTCTTAGACTGTTTATAAAGGACGTGACTGTGAAATTCTAAGATCAGTAATTATCTAGGTTTTTGAAAACTTCACAAAACACACACACACACACACACACACACACACACACACACACACACACACACACACACACACACACACACACACACACACACACACACACACACACACACACACACACACACACACACACACACACACACACACACACACACACCACCCACCCACCCACCCACCCACCCACACCCACATAGACACACTGGGTGAGTATGTGTGTGTTCCCGCCCATACCAGAAAGACCTGTGGATATGTGCTGTTATAATTACTGTAATCAAAGTACCTACAGCAATACGTTCACATTCCTACAAAGTCTGATAGTAGTCTTTCAAATCACCAGGCGTTTGTTGTTCTTTATTTCACAGTGGAACAATGAGGATGATTCCCCATCATTTTTTTTTCAAATAGAAAAAAAATGTAGCAGTATCTCTAACAATAGCACACTCAGAATGCTTGCAGTCGTACTGAAAAGTGTTTTTAATCAATATCTGAAGGTTATAGAGCGTATTATATCTGCCCCTTGTCATTTCTTTGCCTTAATTGTTCTCGATTTGTGAAAGAATCTGTACAAGTTTGAAAAAAAGAATATCAAATGAGAGTGTGGGTGTGTCTAGCCCGATTTTGAGTTCCAGATTGAGTTTGGTTTCTCTTGTGTCATTAATTGATACGAGTACCACAGTAACACACTTTAAATTGCATAATAACTTGGTACACACAACATACCAGCACAGGGTAGGTCTATACTGCTCCCCCCCCCACATGGCAAAAGGGCATAACTGATATTTTTTTCTTCAAAATTGAGTTATATAGATGTAGGGGACTCATTACATCATGTTAAACATGCAGAACAAAAGAATATCATTTAGAAGAGTCCCTTTGTTTCATAATCCGCTTGTTAAAAGGACACTGAATAGGGCTTTAAGGCTTCAACAAAATACATTTTGCTCAATATCTGCAAAACACCAAAATGTCACTTATGCCCTTTTGTCATGGGGGGGGGGCAGTATAGTTGTGACTGGTTATGGTACTGTAATTGGATCGTCGAACGGGAAGAGATCAGACCGCCAGCGTCAGTATTAAAAAAAAATTGTCATGGAATGGGTTTGCCTTGGCACACAAAATGCATGAAATCGGTCATTGAATACTATTTATAGCACGTCGAAGCGCAATATGTTCATTTAGACATGATTGTTGTGGAATGATTTTTGCCTACACACAACTCGGTCACTGGATGCTATTTATAGCACATCAACGCGCAATGTATTCCATGTCATGGGATAGTTTTGCCAACACACAAAATCGGTCACTGGATGATATTTATAGCACATGAATGCGCAATGTGCTCATCTATAGAGTGCGACCTATACGAGAGCTTGCAGAATGATCCACAAAAGCGACGCGAGTTGCGGCGAGGAAAAGTGCTGAAAGCGATTTCGTTGGCGATAGAGCTTCTATTGTAGGGAGGATCAAACATGTTTGGTCTTTTGCATTGTCAGTGTTATAGGTTTACAGGTTTGTCAACAGTTCTGTCTTACAAATAAGTTAACAGTATCGTTATGTCGGTGATGTTTTGATTTCATATTGGCAGTTGAGAGTTCAGTCATATTTCGCCTCGCCGCGGCGCACCGGCATCCGAGGCGTCGCCGTAA
>JZLH01S0481964.1:31428-41927 GCA_001188425.1 Eucidaris tribuloides
AGAGTGCACGCCAGTGACGATGTTTCTACCGACCGATGCTAGACGTTAAATCTCACAGCAGTACGATTCGCATATTATCGTTTTACATCATTGTTCTCGCTTTCAACATTTGACAGGATATCAGGATCTCGATCAGGATCAAAGTGAGAAGAAAAAAATCAGAACCCGTCGACAAGGTATTGGAGAATGGGTAAGTATTCAGTGGTTGGATTACGCAGCTGATATAGCGGACCATCGCAAGAATTGGTGAGTATCACAAATTATTTTTTAACCCATTGACTTAATTAATGGTTACTTACTTTGGTAAGTGGAAGTCGGAATCGAACTGTAAATGACGTGTTATATATTTAACTAAAAAATAGGCAATGAATTCATGTATGGTGATGAAATATATTCCCGCAATATTGAGATTTCTTGGTGTTTTAGCAAATCCTCATCAAACGTAATGATAATCAAAATTCCATGAAGTACTTTTAACAGACCTTCAACTGGTCCTACTTTTCCTACCTTTTCCCATTTTTGGGGGAAGATCCTAACTTTCCCATATTCCCCTAAAAATCCCAATTTTCTCACTTTTTCCTATTTTTGTCAAAACCCCTCCATGCGTTAGGTTTAATTTTGTTAGGAGTTGAGTAGTCTACAGGTTGTTGCTGAGAGTACTGTAACTACCATCAAATTTTGAATTTTGTTTTGTGACATTTTATTTTTTACCCAATTATTGTTTTGTGTCTGCTTAAAATATACTTTCGTTTGTATTGTTACATAATTTAAAGTTTATGTATACATTTGTATACATTTATGAACTAAAAACAGGTCTGCATGGAAGATAGTCTTTAAAATGCGATATCCTTACTATTAGATGTTTGAAATGAATAAATACATGATTAAATGAATAAATATAGCACTTGTTAATTGGACATTGTAGAGTAATCAGTTGTGTTTCGAATGTTTTACAATTATATCATAGACTGTTAGGAATATATTCTGTATTAAGTGTAATGTTAATTCTAAAGAAATAATTACCAAACGTTAGGCCTACATGAATAGGAAACATGCTTTTGTGCCAGATAGCACAGTATGTTGCGAGCTTGTTGGCGGTACGCGTTCAACACTTTTGCCGAAGGAGCATGAATATGAAGAGCGCCATCTAAGGAACCAGTTATTATAACCCGGAAGGTCAAACTCACAACTATGTTTACATTTTGCGTTGTAATATAAGCTTTGGCATGTTGCAACCAAATTACTAGCGACCGTAAATCCCGGAAGAGATGCGAGATACAACTCCGATTTTTCGGTGAGAGGGTTAATCTGTGAAATCACCCCTACTTGCAAGGATGAATAATGTTAAAATGAAGAAGATCACTATGAATTCCGTGTAATGAATATATTCCCTATGGTGGAAAAGTCGTTTGAAATTGAAAGTATATCAAAATAGATTCAATTGACTCAGCTCGATGTAAAAGGCACGTAGATTTATTTCAGCCCTTATACGCCTGAGTAATTTAAACAAAAATTATGAAAATGAAAATTTATTTCGAATTCAATGGAGAATTGCTGTGCTGTGACATGACAGATTTTAGCAGAATTGTTGCTATCTAGAGAGGGCAACGTATAAATTTAATCAAAAGCTTTGAAAAAATTGTATCTGTTGAGGTTTATCCAAATTTGCTCAGACTTTAATGTTGCCCTTGCACAATGCTTTGCATTCACTGAGTTCATCTTAATATCTGGGTAACTTTCCTTTTGATATTTTTTTTGTAGATCTAACACCAATAGAACATAAGACTATCCTAGATTTGATTCCGGAATTACTTCAGAGAAAATTTTGAGTAGCACGTGAGCTGAAATGTACGTTTAAGTAACATCTATAGAAAAATTAACATTTCCAATACCGCAATAAGGTAGGCAAACTTCAAAGAAAATATGAAAAGGACAATTGTCATTATTAGCCCCTCAGAAAAAAAAAATTCAGCGTGTAAAGACTAAAGAGATAACCGTTAAGAGTCTACGGTTTCCAGACAGCCACTGTGCCTTCACAATGGGAACGGCGTTCAACTACTATGCAAGTGACCATCGACGAGAACTTTTGGGACAGGTCGGAGCGTCAGCGTCATATTGACACTGCATGGTGGTTATCGCATTATGATTGAGGACATTTGGACTGAGAATATGAAGTTTGTCTGAATGCCTCAGTCATAACTTCGATAACCTCTAATGACACTCAAGAGCAAGTTACAACGAAACACAAAAGCCAAATAAATTGAAAACGAGCATCATCAAGAAATTGGGCAGCAGAAGACGTCTTTGACACAGCTCTTGAGGCTATTGCAATATGATTGAGGACATTGGACAGAAAACGTGTAGCTTGTCCAAATGCCTCAGTCATAACTGCAAAAGCCTCTTATCACACACAAGAACAAATCAGATGGAAATGTAAGTACCAACGACAATTTAAAAAAATTAGCATCATCTAGAAATTGGACACCAGGTGTGTCTTGGACACAGCCTGGAGGTTATCGCAATATGATTGAAGACATTAGGGCTAAGAAGGCAAAGTTTGTCCTAATATCTCAGTCATAACTTCGATAGCCTCTATTCACACACAAGAGCAAATTACAACGAAATATGAAAGCTAACTACAAAAGGAGCATTATCTGGAAAATGGACATCAGGAACGTTTGTGACACAGAGCCTGGAGGTTATTGCATTATGATTCAGGACATTTGGACTGAGAAGGTTAAGTTTGTCCAAATACCTCATCACAACTTCGATAGCCTCTAATCACACTAAAAACAATACACAAAAGCCACCTACAGTGAAAAGGAGCATCGTCTAGAAAGTGGACATCAGAAGGCGTCTTTGACACAGACCCTGGAGGTTATCGCAATATGATTGAGGACATTGGACAGAGGATGTGTAGTTTGTCCAAATACCTCAGTCATAACTTCGATAGCCTCTGATCGCACTCAAGAGCAACTTACAACGAAATACAAAAAACAACTACGATTGCACCTTGTGGATCACCAATGAAAAGGGGCATCATCTAGAAATTAGATATCAGGAGCGTCTTTGACACAGCCTAGAGGTTATCACAATATGATTGAGGACATTTGGACTAAGAATGTATAGCTTGTCCAAATGTCTCATTCAGAACTTCGGTATCCTCTTGTCGCACTAATAAAGTACTCCACGTCGAAATTCGAGAAAATAGACCAAGGCAAATGAGCATAGCTACAAAACAAAAAGAACAAACAAAATACCAAAACCAAAAATTCGCTCGAAATAATATTCGTCTACAGCTAGTTGTATAAAATGTAAGTCAACGTGGTAATTACCTGTCAATAATATGGTGACGTTTGAAGAAACGCGGTCGTTCTGCTGATTATGTTTAGATCCTCTTTGAATCCGAATTAAACACAATGTAAAAAAAAATAACTCCGAGTTTGGTCATACGTGGCATATTGTAACGCCAGGTCGTTGTTTTCTATTGGAAACATTACTGACCTATCATGTTTCTGCCAAAATCCGCCACGCCTTCCCGTTTGACAGTTTTCAGGGTTGATATGAACTGCTCATCCAGGGTCGTTCCATATCTGTTTTACCACTAACCAACACGTTCATGTATTTCTATGTGTAACTTAATGAGAGTGGTTTCATTTTACAAGACACTTACAGTACAGATGGTAATACAGCATAATCATTTATTTCGATACGGAAGTGTAAGCGGTTATACTACTGAACGAGCTAACATACCCACTCCATATTTCCTTAAATTAAAGAGGCACACATTACTCTCTAAATGTAAGAGTGGAGTTTCCACTTATGTTAAAAGAATTAATTATTTGAGTCCTGCAGATGTGGAATTCTTCCTTCAAGGTAAATAGAAATCACTGCCTATAAGGAGTTAATTTACACACTATTCCTTTCCTAATTCTGGGTTCATCCGCTTAACAAAAGACCCAGAATATGGCCCCCCTTATTAATAGAAAGACATGTAAGAGATCATTTCGTTAGAAGAGGAAATCCAATCGGATATGGACTGAATTTCCCCTCAATTTGCAATGGATTAGTGGGTAAATGCACTCCTTGAGAGTAATTTTCGCTACTTTGAAAGTGAAATTCGACTTTTTCGGGGAACAAAACTATTCATTGTCTCAAGAATATATTCCATCTCTACTTAGATTTATATAATAAGTATTTGTGCACAACAAACCGAACAGCAAAGAAAAAAAAGAAACAACAAAACAATGTAATAATTATGTACGTACCTTGGATTAAATATGACACATTTCAAAGTCTACCATAATGCACAGGAAGCAGCAGTATATGAAGGAGTATACATCTTGAGACTTTGATAGAGCTCTATAGAACTTCACCACCATATCATCAGCAGTACGCAACAATCTACCTCTGATTCTATCTTTTTTTAAAACACTACAGTTGTGTCTTTAATGGGTAAATTGCTACTGTCATGCTGTAAAATGGGTAAAGAAGTAATGGTAATTTTTCCTCATAGATCTACCGATGTCGTGTACTAAATTAGAATATTCCTCACACGAAAAAAAAAATAGAATGATCAGAATTGTCAATAAACAGATTCAGACTGGTACACATTTGCGATGTAATTGTATGAACATAATACGACGTGAGGTTCGAAGAATGTATGTTCCCACACCCAACATGATGTGCCCAGCTGTTAGACGCAGCCACGCTAAACCTGTGATACATTGATCTATACGTATAGAGTGCATATATATCATTCAGGCGCCAATCAATACTACCATCAAATATTTCATATTACCTTCATAGTTAAATAAACAAGCCCAAACAACTGACGCGTGTACAACTGTACATAAAAGGAATATGGAATATGAATAATACAAAGTCCATTTTGGACTCGCCCATGCATATGTCACCTATACAAAATCCTGAAAAAGCCCTGAACATTCTGATTGGCCGAGAGCTGCGTCGTTGTCTTTCAAAATACTGGCTTTATGTTTGTACTTTGACACACCACACATTAAATGAACAGATCATGATCCAAGGTCCCAGTTTGTGGTGGGATAAAGAAAATTATCCAAACTCGTTCATGTTATAACAGTCTGAAACCGAATGGGCTTTGCTTCAGGCTTGTTTTGAACTTGGAAATCTCATGTTGATTATTGTCATCAACACACGCGGAACGGTGTCAGTATTATTTTGCATGAGAACGTATCTCTGAAAAGGCATTGTAAATGTACACTGAAAAGGAATGTAGTCAAATATCATTTCACTATGGGAATACCAAAGAGCATAACAAATGGCATAGTATAACGTGACAACTAGCAAAATAATGGCGGGAAAAAAGGCTTGAACTCCACGTAGAGTCTATATGGCTGTGCTGCCGTTATTGGCAGAGCGCCATCTTTGGAATCAGGCGGCAAACTTGGATTTCCCTAGAAATGAATGAGGACATTATGGGATGATGTTGATGAATTCCCATTTGCCCCATTCATAAATCTAGTGAGGTCTGTTTCTTCAAATGTAATCATCCCATCGCTGTCGTCGTCATCATCACCGTCATCGTCATTTTCGTCATCATTATCGTTACCATAGTCGTCACCATCATTCACATAATTCTGAATATGGAAACACTGTAATAAGCAAATAAAGACGCAAGGACGATGCAAACATAAAAGTAAACAGGAGAGCGAAAAATCACGGAGAATTGCATTTTTTAAAATCAGAAACATATATGAAAGATTTATTCGAAAATATTTACAACATGTATATGACTGGGTTCTGCTACCTTTTATGATTGGGGATGTATGTGTGTGATGTTTTGCAAGATACACACGTACTCATCAGTCATAGATATAGCATTGTCCACCGACAACTGGGAACATGGGAAAACACAACATTATCAGACATACTCATGCTACCAGCAAGTTTTTCATCTATACCATGTGAACCAATATCCAGACAGGGGTATGGAATTATCGTGTCGGGTACACGATGGGCCAGGAGTTATCATTTGATTGATTTGTGGGCATATAGATTTCCCGAACCAAATAATATTATATATAAATATATTAATAATGTATTATATCTTTTCTGTGATAAAAGTTTTATGCAAAAGGCCCTAATCCATCGAGGACAACCCCTTGTACGCAGGGGATGTGAAGACAAACTCGGTGGAAAAAGTGAAATAAATAAATGAGATAAGCTTATGACGAGGCGTGGAGTCTGTTGCCCGTCGTCGGGCGATCGTCTTTCAGTTTGCCTTATTTATTACCACTACGCCGTGAATTCGTACCTCTACACAGAATTTTGAAACTCATGAAAAATGCTAATTTATGCGCAAAAAAGCTGATCTCCTTCATTTGTCGACCAATTTTGATTTTTTTTTAAATCCCTCAAATAAAACTGTATAAGGTAAACCGACATTTTGCACGGAATTCTGAAATTTGTTTGAAAAATGATTTGGTTATTTATGCGATATCTATCAAAATCACAAAAATGCTTTTCATATCTTCATTTTGATTTTGTGTGTGTGTGTTTCACTGTGCAGAGCTACATGAGGTACATCGAACGTGTACATGGAATTTTGAAATTTTGACCAGAAAATTATCTGTGCTAATTTATTCAAAATTCATTCAAAAGTCGCAAACCTGCTTCTCATTCATTTGTCGACCAATTTTGATTTTTTTTTTGGGGGGGGGGGGGCATCAGATAGAAGTACGTGAGGCGCACCAAACTGCTACACGGAATTTTCAAATTTCGTCTAGAAAATCATCTTTGCTTATTTTTGCTGTTAATTTATGCAAAATTTGATTAAAGAATCACAAAAATTCTTCCGCTTCATTTATCGAAACTGATTTTTTTTTTGTTATCTGGTAGAGCTACATGAGGTACACTGAACTTTTACACCGAATTTAACATTTTGTCTATGATATTACTTATGCTAATTTATGCAAAATTTATTTTATAAAATCGCTAAAATTGGTTCTTCATTTGTCTATCAATTTGGATTTTTATAAGTTGCGGAGGCATCATGTTTTGGGGGTTGTTCGTGCGTGCGTCCACCTGTCTGTCTGTCTGTCCGTCCGTTACCGGTTCTCGTTACCGCCATAACTTAAGAACAACTAGGATCTATATGGACTTTGAAAATAAGGAGGTGTATGCCAGTTTCTGTCTACACTGCAAAAACTGGGGTGTAAATTTAGCACCAAGGGTGTTGCACAATATGAATACCGGGAAAGTGTTGATTTTCCTCACCCCTGGTGTGAGAGCCAATGCTTTTGGTGCTTAAAGGAAGATGGAGCCAGCAAATAACAGGAACATGTTAAGAAAAAGAATGACATTGTGAGTTATTGTGAGTATTATGGTACCTGCGGTGATAAAGACAGCCTAAATAAGGGGTACTGTGTGACACTCACCCTCAGCAAGGCCCTGTAAATTAGTCAATTTTTGTTAATTCTATGTCTTTGCAAGTTTTATCCCGAGATAAAACTTGCCCAAACAGATATAGGGGGAGGAGCTTATCGATTCAAACAGTGCATACATCACCACGGCGCGACTAACACACGTCGGGCGGCGTGCATCGGTCACGCATGGTCAGCTCAACGCCAGTACACGTGCGAACTGATTGGTTGGCAAGAACCCCAAATCTTTCTTAACTAATGCCTGTTAGTTGCTGGCTCCATCTCCCTTTAAAATAATTTGTTTGGTGTTAAAATAACACCCGTGGTGTTAAAATTTTACACCACGTCTGGTATTCATATTGTGCAACACCCTCGGTGTTAAATTTAACACCCCAGTTTTTGCAGCATACAGTAATATTGTCCTCTATTTTTTCACCGCATCCCGATCGTATTTCGCGTAGGCGTCTCTAGTCATTGTTTGTGAGCCTTTGTACTCTGGTGCAGATAAAAGAACACTTGTAAACAATGCCTCGAGTTCATGACGACGCTGACAAATGGCGTCTTCTTGGTGATGCATGAAATTTATAACTAATGATCTGGATGATAACATTTTATTGAGGGGATATTTTTTTTTCATTTTGCCCTACTGTCGCAATGAAGGGCAGGGAGGATTGATATCGAGGGGTCTATTTTTCTAGCATGCTGTCATAATAAGGAGCACGGAGGATGTTGAAATATTTTGTCTAATTGATTAATTAATTCATGATTACTTTTATTTTTTTTCTCCAAATTTCCACGTTCCAGTAACAAGTACGATTCAAGTCTTCAATTCCATAATTTCCACGATTAGAATACGGATGTTAAATTGAGGTTTTATACAGTTGCTACCACGCAGTGGAGTGCACGTTCATTTTGCTACACGGTGGAGGAAGTTTCATGCACTGTATTCACGTCCGGGTTCAGGTAGTGCTATGGTGTCGTGTGATTTATTATTCTAAAGGGGAATGGGTACAATTGGTGCTGGAATTACATGCACAACACTATTTGTGTGCGTAAACTTTACATGTGTACCCAAATACAAAGTCCCTCAAGTGAAACACCCCGTGACGTTAGTATTGTTTCGTAGGAGTTTCAACCCCTCAAGTGAAACACCCATGACGTTAGTATGGTATCGTCCGAATTCAAAGGGTATCCGTATGAAGAAAAAGTACAGAAAATCCCCCCAATTATCAGCATGCTTAAAACATCCGGGAAAAGAATATAGTATCACAAACTCCAAATAATCGAAACGTTGTGGGAAAAATAACGAGAAAATGAATTATCTCCTCCTTGTCCTATAATGTACAATGATAAAAAAAAATACGTGTCATGTCACGCGTCACAAGGTTCAAATAAAAAAAAAGTGCGGTTAGAACATTCATACTCGTGTTCCTCTTGGTTTGAAGCACAAGCTTTTAACGATTTTACTATATTTAAGGTAAGTTATTTGATATAATTAATACAATTGCAAGTGAGTATTTGTGTGACAGTCTGTATAAAAAAGGGGTTGGTGTTAAAACGATATCATAATAAACTAAACATGCATTTTTTTTACACGATGGGAAGAGGAGCGTTGCCGTTAAGAGCAGCAAATACGAATGTCGTCATAATGCATTATTATCATAAAGAGCAACCCGACGCTGCTGTATAGCTCGATGGCAAAGACTATATATGGCATGCTGCGCGCTTATGAATATTTAACGTGTCGTTGCATTATCATAATTTATCATCTGGTAAGAAGAAAATTTCATTCACAAAACGGCTTATACAAGTGGATTCGTGGATTGAGACCCAAAATACACTTCATTTAATTTTTGTATCGTGTCGTGAAAGCTAAATGGAATCCAACATTATTTGTTTCTACTGGAGCTTTAATTGAATATTATTCAAATGTATAATGACTGATAATGTAAAAGATTGTGTCTTTCATTGGAAACGAAAACCGTGTTTTTGTGAAGGAGGCATCGCGTTTTCGGGTTGTCTGTGCGGCAGCTGCCCATGCGTCCGTCTTTCTGCTCGTCCTTTTGTCCGTTATTTGTTATAACCACGATAATCAAAGAACCGATCGGATTTTGGGGGTTCAAGTATGGACCACGATGGAACATTGAACTGCTGAGATTTTGGAGTTTAGAGTTCAAAGATCACATGGCCTCCGAAATTTATCACTTCAGCCATATAATTATCAGGATATGTGAAGAAACCGGCTATCAGAATTCAATTTAACTTGAGTGTAGTATTTACTGTATTGCGTTGATGAACTGATCGGACTTCGGAGTTAAAAGGTCAAAGATCAAGGGTCACAGGCCCATGGTTTGTCCTACTTCACTTCGTATCACTTTAACCTTGGGAACCGTTGATCAGTGATCAGTAATGACCCGGTAAGAGTTCGGAGTTGAAAGGTCAAAGGTTATACATACCACTTAGACAGCTGATTTCATATTTCAGATTTTTTTTAAAGCGATACCTAACGAATCACTGATCGAATTTCAGCCACATTCTTATCACGGATGTACTTGTACCATGATGTTTTGCTGAACGTATTGCATTTCGGAGTTAAGTGGTTAGATTGATGTCAAGCGTCAATGGATCACAGATATGTCTGATTTCAACTCGTACTCAGGATAGCGTAACTTACGTATTATGCACATGACAGTCAACCGAGTGCAAAAGTCTGCAGCTGTAAATCGACGATTCCATCAATTTGAATTTTAACGGGCCTTTTTTCCGTGTCTGTCTATCAAACATGGCTATATGAAAGGTGAATAATTATATGGATTATTTGCACTATTTGATTTAGCTTGGTGAACTCATTTTCGCTAGTATACATTAATACACCTATCAATTGTAAGACGCATCCCTCGACCCCGGGAATGGTGCGTCATGGGTGGGTCATTTACCAACAAATTATGACGCAGGGTACCGTCATGGAAGCATTTGGTCCGTCACAGCATGGTGAATGGGTGCGTCAGTTTGTATACGTTTAAATAGGCCCAGGCACAGTCATTGTAAGAAAATGGTCCGTCACTGAGTCGAGACACACAGGTGCGTCATGGTATA
>JZLH01S0481964.1:41952-60350 GCA_001188425.1 Eucidaris tribuloides
ATGCCCTGCAAATTAACTGCTGGAAAATTAATGCGCGATTGATGGACTTTCTGCGTGCTGGATATAATGAGGACAATTTGTCAGTCGTTATGCGTTCGCTTTATTATTACCCTCATTAGATTTCTGCTTAATCTCAGGTAGTAACTTGGTTGTCTCAATTATGTTTCCGTGATGAGAGACAACACAGTTGCACGCGAATAACTACATGGTTTCCCCTTTCGTCCGAGGAAAAGGCGTGTTTCCGAAATGACTATCTTCAATCGTGCCAACTACATACGCCTATAAACTGTAAACACCACGTTAAATAACTGTAAACACTTATTGAATATCGCGGTACAAAAACTGAGAATGTAAATCATGGCGTTTCATTGCTGTGTGCAAGGTCAAACCTCGCTTACACTTGTTGTCATTGTGCGGGCTCATCGACATTTTGGTGACTAAATGCGAGATTTGATCTGGAAGTTAATGCTACCGTAGCAGTGACAGACATCATTGCCTAGCCTAGCCACTCTGAGTTACCCTACATATACATGAAGCATGTATGTGGTGGAAACGTTCTTACTAAAATTAGGTTGCTGGTTAAACCTCACGCATTTGATTCTGTTCCAACATTGCGCCGCGCCCCGCGGGGGGCCCCGGCGCGCGCGCGCGCCCGCGCAGCGCGGCGCGGCCGCCGCCCCGCGCGAGCATGGCTCGAATCATGCGCCACGGGGCCGCGCGCCGTCGCCGCGGTCAGCTTTGCTCATACCGTTGTACCACCTCAGCCCCCAGCGCACCCCGCACGTCATTCGTAAGACACAATCGCGTCGCGGCGTCACCTGCGAGCTCGCCAGACACCACACGCCTGTCGCGTCGCTGGTCACCTATGAAACAATCCGCACTCACCCCGCCCTTCCTTGACCAGACGCTGACGCAGCCCATTCCCGGGGGGCCGCGGCCGGCGCCCGGCTCGAGGCGCGCCGCCCCCGTGCGCTCCCTCCTCACAACTCGCTGATAGCCCGCCCCCCGGCCTGGTACTAGAACACGCTTCCCTAGCGACCAACGAAATTATGGCGGGCGGTTCTCATGATACCTGTGCCTTATATAGGTAATCTGAAATACGAAAACACATTAGCACATTTTAAAGGCAAGGTCACCTGACAATAAATTGGTTTATAAAAGGCAGAAACAGAAGTTGAAGTAATAAATCGGTGCATGTGAGATAGTTTAATGTCTTGGGCGGAATGAGTCTCGACTCTCACAGAAGTCAATAACCAGAATTAGTCAAGTGTGTGCAAAAGTTTTAAATTTTGACGGTCAACATGCCTGAGCAGCCGCGACTATCAAGAAATAGCCTAAAATTCGCGATAGAATAATAGTAAGCACCTGGTTTTCTCAGAATATGATTAAAAGTGATTATTATATACCTCGTGCATTGCAAATTGATAATTTACACTCTAGAAGCATAGCATATATAATACATCATGCAAACTCTCTATGTGACCAATACATCGCAGCTGATTTTCCATAGTTATCAGCCTGTTGCATAAACTATGCACCAACTCATTAAAAATAAGAATTATGATGTAGTATATCTCTATGTGTGACAATTTTTATGTGTATAGCATATTTATACATATGCCGATAGACGTGCGCGTAAGCAGTCGCATGTGAGTCATAAACTACAACTTTGAAAATTCATAATCTGTTATTCTTTGGTGGATTTTCGCCAAACTTTCATTAAATGTTTTCTTCTCATGTTCTGCTTTGCATTAAAACCAACTTGATGTCAGGGTGAACCTTGCCTGTTAACTTATTGGAGTGCATGTTCAGGTTGGAAACATTGTTCTTTAGTCTTCTGTTTGGTTGAAAGAAAGAGAATGCGCTTATATGGTGGCGTTTTAATATAATACCTTTTGATAGAAATTGAACATGACATAAGAATATACAACAAATTTGTATGTTTGTGGCAACTTGTTAAACAGGGAAAACACATTGGACCACAATTTATCGCAGCAAACCCCCGGAATAAGTAACTGAACTCTAAAATAACTTTGAACTAAATTGAAAAATGTTTCCAATCCCGCTATTTCCCTTAAATGTATTCGATGTTGTCGTGTACAACAAACATGAAACGACAAGAACATACTCGCCTTACATGATTACGATGTTAATCACGATAATCACGATATCAAACTAAACAAGTCCTGACTTGCATTGTTTTCATGTAATATTTGAATTTGTATATCACTAATTGCAGCTACACGAGTTCCCATCTTATTTTATTTTTTATTGTTTTATCTTTTACATTGGATATATTTCTATGTAATGTGTTTACTTGTACAGGACCTTGTTGTAAAACAGTAGTTACTTGCTGATCTTTTTATTCTGTTGATAATAAATCAAATAAATACAAATGCTGATTTCTAATCGCTCCATTTTTTTTTTTGGGGGGGGGGGTGAGACTAAGCACAATTAAATTATTAAATGCCTAATTGGACCCCAGATTCAATATAAGTACAGTGAACTTTTTGGATAGCTTTGTGATTGTTATCGTTTTAAATAGTTTTGCAATGATGTCTGTTCAATTGCCTCGGTGTTGAAATATTTCGACACTGAGAAATAACCATACCCCGTTGCACAAGTGAATGTCATACACAATGTGCAACGATACTTGAATTATCATTATTGCTATAATTTATTTTGCTTAGCAATGGAATGACAAATAACATACATCAATATAATGTGGGCGAGAACGAACGATATGATTACTGCTACAAAATATGTTGGCTTTATGAGTAAGGGGCACACACCCAGCTTTGGCTTTGTACGAGGTAAGAATTGCACCTTTAGCGTTCTATTCGGAGTTTTGCATTAGAAACATTTTTACACTATAGAGTTGCTATCCAGTTCGTACTTTTAGGTTGCTTGCAGTCTATAGGCCGAAATGGCACGAGATCGAAATTTACTAATAGTGATATAAATGATAGATAAAAGATTATAAAATTTGTATTATAAAACCTTTTTTTTTCATCTTTGCCTGAAAATTTCACCGAGCTTCTGCAAACATTTTATTTCAATGCAAATATTTGATTCGAGACTTGTGTCGGTATTGGGATATTCGGTCTCCCGGACCTTCTGTCTCGTGGGATTCCCCTTTAATTTCACTCTTCTGATAAATTTTAAAACAGGTATAATAAACACGTGAAATACGAATCTGTGAACGCTATTGTAACCACATTTTTAAATTTTAAGGTGTGAAGAAAGAAATTGTAATATCACTCCTTTTTTTCTGAACAGGAAAAGTATAAACAGATGAAGTGAGGCTACATAACCTGAAGTCCGATTTGTACAAGCAAGGGTAACATCGGTTGTTCTGTCCATTTCGGTGAAATCCCCAGTGAGGTGGGGTGGGAGATTGCTACCTTCACGTGGTCCACCCTGTCCTCGGCTAAATGCAATCAACTCGATGTCAGTGCACCAACTGTACACACGTTACAAATTCGATCGATGTGAGTATTACAGTAACCCTTTCATACGTATTTCATTTATATATATATTTTTTTGTTTACCTGCTACTTATTTCCGTGGTTGAGTGAGTAAATGTAGATGTTTGGATTACTACGGTTATATACAGCATAAACGTAAATCGGATTGTACACACCAAGAAAAATAGCTTCAGCTTTACCAATGTCACACTGGGAGCACCTTTAAATTTCCAAAGTTGTACCTTTCTGAAAATATGTACCTAAAAGGTGCAGGATTGCAACATAAAAATAAAAATCTGTGATACGACCCAGTCTGAACTCGAACCCGCGACCTTCCGGACGTGAGGCGGACGCTCTGTGCATTATTTTCAACATTTAAGGTGTAGACTTGCACCTATACTCAAAATTCATGCATGCCTTTGAACCAAAGGTTGGTCTTGACAACCTGAGAGCAAATTTCGAGGCTTGTCCGACATAGCAACAAAATTATGCAAGTTGCATTTTCAGTATTGAAACTGCATTCATAGAAACAGATGAAAATGGATCATCACTAGGCTTCGGAAGAGAAACATCCATAAATTTGAATACATTATGAAACTGGTCTGTTGGGTGCAAAAAGTACAAGGTGCAAACTTGCAACGCTCATACAGTGGGGCGAGCACATAGCCGTCTGAGGGGCAAATTTGCTCGAATACCGCGGCGGAAATGGCTTTGCACCTTGCCCTGCAAAGTTGCACTTTGTGCGCACCTTCATTGTTTAGTGTGTAATGTATGAAATGATCTTTGGTCAAGACAAAAAAGTGTGTACTGCATGTATTATACAACGATGAACTGACAAGATTTCTAAGTTACTAGTGCAAAGGGCAAAGAGCTGATGGTTCCTGTGTGCAATATTAGTTTGTTATTGCGATACCGATAGGACCGTGGCTAAGGGCAGGTTCACCTTTTATTTTAACTTAAATTTATAAATATGAGCAATTATGATCAGGAAAATATTTCTAAGTATCAAAAAAAAATAACTGCGTTTACAATTAACTGCGGGTTGAGTACATAAAGACAATATAAAAATACATATCCATAACAGGTTACATGACAATAACCAAACAAACATTCGTAATCAGACAAGTGCGGAAAGTGAGTACAAAATTAATTCATTGTGTTTCGTAAAGAGATTTACAGTTATACGTAATTATAAAAATTAGACACTAATTCAAACTTCGCCTGTAGAACTGACCACTTTTTCTAATATCACATAATGACTTTTATTAGCACAAGTGATATGAACTGATTAATTGATACTAGGACTGGATCTCTCGTGTTGTAGATAAAATGTCATATGAGTAGGTATGTCTGTCTATCTATCTATCTCTCTATCTATCTCTCTATCTATCTATCTATCTATCTATCTATCTACTAGTTTATCTTTCTTTCTATTTATATATGTGTGTATTTCTCTCTATCTCTCTATCTATCCATCTATCTATCCATCTTTCGTAGCTACCCATCTATCCATATCTATCTTTCTGTCTATCCATCTTTTATATCTATCTATCTATCTTATCTATCTATCTATCCATCTTTCGTATCTATCTATCTATTAATCTATCTATCTATCTCTCTATGGAGGGTGCATGTTTTTTTTTACAAGGGATAAATTGAACTGAACTGAAATAACCCTGGTGTTATGAGCAGAATTTAAAGCGGTTTACAAGACGTTGATGATTGCTTTATTATATTTATAATTTGAAACAATGTAGCTTTTAGCATGGCGGCTTTAGCCGATAACGAACGTAGGGGTTATTGCTAAAATAAGATTTTCTACTATTTCAGAGTGTATTTGTTTGTTTGTTTATTCTGTTTGTATTTACAAAATATTGCGTTTTTTAAGGCATTGAAGTATTGCGTTAGGTTACGGGTTTTTACTTTCTTTTTACTTCACCAATGAGGTTAACGACTATTGTAATATCTTGAGGTTTGTGATGTTCGTATACCGTGCATTTGTAATATCATATTGGTAATATATAAGTCATTCAGTTTTCTTTGTAATTCTTAGCCTGTACAGGATATTCCATATAATGTGGTCATTTGGGGCTTTCACTTATGACACTGGTGTTCAGATTCCGGCAAAGTAGTTCCTTGTGTCGTCCCCTTTTCCTCCTGTTCTCTCATCTTGCGTGTAGCAGCACGCTTTCGTATTCCCCATTTACATGGACAGATTATTATTTGCATTTATACATAATTCATAGTCATACATAATTGCAATTATAAACGCACATGACATTATTCGAGTGTAAGTGTCAAAAAAAAAAAGATTAACACTTGATATTATAGCTGTAGTTTAACAAAGTATAACTTTTGCTTATAAAAAAAAAATCTGTAGCATAATAGTATATGAGTCTTATTTCTCATGTAGGAAAACATATGATTAGACACCAATAACGTCAAAATTGGTCAAGGTATCATTTTGACCCGACAACAAGAGTGCATGACCTTTTGATATTTTGGGCTGTAGTGCCGTCATTTGAGATCTGATGCATAACAAAGTATGTATACATTTTTGGAATCCTTGTGAGTAGACAAGTAATTTGATATACATATTGACACAATTTAGACAACTTTAATTTTTTACCCCTGTGTGAACTTTAATTGACCCCTGCCCAAAATGCCCGGAAGTTCGAAGCGCCCAGCCCAAGTCAAAAATGTTCAAAATTCATCAGGAAACCCGAAACTACTTTCAAACCTCTGTTCCCAGATTTGGGTCACGAGACCTACAAGATGGTCCTCTACTAACTGTCGAGTTGTGTCCAACCCCTGGTGACCCCTTTTAAACACACTTTCCACGCATCACGATCTTTTGCCATGCGGATAGCTTCAGTAAGTTGTATTCCTAGCATTTGCAGGATGCTCTCCAACCACCGGCTCTTTGTCGACCTCTGCACCGTTTTCCATCCACCATTCCCAGCATAATGTGTCGTTCCAAGGAGTTGTATCTGCGGTGTATATGACCGAATTATTTCAGAGCAGATGTTACTATTGGTTTATCAAGTTTACCAGGATCCAAGGTATCGAATCCACTGACTGGATTCCCCTTTCTCCATGATATTCGAAGAAAACGGCGCCAACACCATAACCCGAACGCTATTCCCGTTCGATCGTGGGACTGTAAATTAAATGCAGAAGAACCTCCTGGCACAGGCAAGGGTTGATTCGATAGAAGACACACGTTGTTATAACAAGATACATGGAGAGATTAAATACCGATTCAAGAATAGATGTCACGTTATATAGATAAAAAGCGACGATGGAGATATATAACAGCATACAGAGGAATGATATGGTCACGAGAGGCTGGAGACAGTGAGAGATGGAAGATGCTCACAGAGAGGCTTCATACTGCAGAGAATACATCGGCCTAGAAAGATAGAAATAGTAAATGAAATTTAGAAAGGGTATTTATGAAACGAGTTTCTTTAGGCCAGTGCGTAGTTTTGTTATTATTATGTGTGTGCGTGGTCGTGTGGGTTGGTGAGTGTAAATTAATCATTACAGAGTACAATCCTCCTTTGAATTGATGTTTATGTTGTTATGAGAAATAACTTTAGTCATGTAACCAAAGGAATGCCTTCACCAGCTTGATGACGTTGATATCTAATCGCATTCTTCGCGGCATTTTCACGTTTTCAACGAAAAATTCGTTTGTATTAAAGGAGAAGGGGGTATAAGAATTAAGAAGATCGCTAAAGAATCGTTAATCGTTATGGGAGAGATGCAGGGACAATAAGGCCGCATACCTCTTCAGCCACCCAGTCTCCCCCTCCAAGAAGCAATACAAAATACAGAAGATGCATCCCACTCAGGATCAAGATTCAGGTCTGCCAGTCTCGTAAGCCAAGCCTCCACCATCAGACATTTCTCTTTAGCCTCACGTTTCAACTTCCACGGTCCACCACTCTTTCACGTGTTAAACAGTTACTTCCAAGATCATGATATTCATGTAGAGTTAAGTGCCCATACTAACAGATTAACATGGATTGTATGTAACAGCCATCCCTCCCCTCACCAAAATTAAGAATTGAAATTCCCTAGTCATGAAGTTGATGAATTCATTCTGGTCTTCTTGGACTATAGGTGGTCATATAGGCCAAACTCTTAACATCTCGAGATCCATTCCACATTTAATCCATGTATCTTCTGCTGCGTTGTCCTCGATTTTTTTTCTATTACAGGCATACGTTGCAATGTCGATCATGCCGATATTTCCAAAAATATAATTGCGCCGCAGCTTCTCTGTGTATTCTTCAAGCTACTCACCAGAACAGAGGACGCGGTCGTCAATTTAATTCATTGGAGTGTACCTGCTTTGAGAGTACATGTATTCCAAACGATCGATATTTTGTCACTTCAAAAATGCAATGCACATGTTATTTTTTTACGAGTCTATGTGGTTTAATCATTTCAGCCCATTCTTAATATATCTTAAATACTATACGAGAGTATTCGTACATCCCTAAAGCTACTGTCACACTGTGCCGTCTAACGATTCCGTCTGCCTCCGTCTAAAATATTTACCTCAGACAGTGTCAGACGGGGGCAAATGGAATACAATAGAATGGAACAGAAAGGAAAAGCACCGTCTGTAAACGTCTAGATACGTTTGTAATCCAGTTGAAAAACGAATTTAAAAGTCCAATAAACGTTTAATAAACGTACGCATTCGTTTTTCAGACGGAATCGTTAGACGGCGCAGTGTGACAGTAGCTTAAGTGTTAAGGCCCTGTCACATATTAGCGTGTAGAGCCAACGTGTGTCTAATGTGTTGTGGAATGTGGGTACACGTTCGCGCACGACGTTGTCGGTCGTTGCACACGTTAGACATACGTTGTATTAGTTAGCTGTTCGACCAAGGGTCGTCGGGCTTCTCTGAAGGACGCTGCTGCCCGATTTTTGATTTTGGACATGTTCTAAATTTTGAGCGTGCGACAACATGCTGATCAACTTCCATCGACTTTCGCTGAGCGTTCGTCCGACGTTCTTGATGCTAGTCTACCGTTAGAGTAACGTGCGCGTACAGTATAGCTGACGGATAGTGATCGTTTTTTCAGTTTTTGACGTCACAACGTCCTTGAGTGGATCCTTCAACATTTTCACGCTGTACACACGCTGTCACTCGTATCCTGAACGCTAGATATGCGATTACCATTTGTTCCTCATTCGTTGGTCATTTGTTTTTACACCATTTTGGCCTGGATTTTGAACGCGCTTGAGCGTGTTTGGACTTTGCCAAATTTCATAGCCCTAACCCTAATCCACAATGCGTTTTCCTCCGTCTTCTGACCTACCCATTTCTTGTGTATAAACCTAGCATCAATACACAATTCTTACAGAAACTTACTCAGTTAAGAATGGGACGGAATCAACAGTGAATTAAAACTACTCATATTCACGTGAAAATATATAATACCTCTTGTAATACTCTCAAAGCAGTTACACACCCACAAACTCAATAAACAAAAGCTCGGCCCTTGTGAGCAGCTTGGAGGATGCAGAGATAGTGTGAGCACTAGAGTTTCAGAAGTCCACAGCTTGATATCATCCGGATTGAAATTGCTCTGTGTATCTATACAGGCTGACAGGACATGGTGGCAGAAAATAGATATGGAAGTACTAGATCCAGAGATGTCTGGAGTTTAGCATGTGGCAACCTGATAGTCGAATGAATACCAGATTGAATTCATCAACTTCATGAGTATGCCGCCTGAAATGTTCTACGAAATAAATCATCAAGAAACACATCTGCTAAAGGGAGCCTCTTGGGCCCTGCCTGAAGCTAGTCATTACTCTTCATCAGCTCGCCTTTGCCACTCGGAGGGTGCTGCTGCAAAGACAGTCCCTGCTATGATCCGATGGATTGGAAGTTGGAACACGACACGAGGCTAAGAGAAATATCGGCTGGTGGAGGCTTATTAGGAGCCGAGAATGGAAAACCTAAATGTTGACGCTCCGTAAACGTATACATGGGCGTCAACGGGCGGGGGACGGGGGGGGGGAGGGGAATGTCCCCTCCACTTTTCTAAGTCGGGGGGGGGGGGGACATCATTTGTCCCCTCCACTTTTTTGGGATCAGAAGTATAAATTTGCAACAAATTGCATTATTTCAAGGAAGTGCAAACAGCTCCCTAACTGGGAGGGGGACACCCCTCCTACACCCTCCCCCTCAATCGCTTTGCGAGCTCGGGCTCGGTCACTTCGTTCCCTCGTTAATGGTGCCCCCACTTTTCAGAACCGGTTGATGCCCTTGAGCATATAGATAAAAAAAAACAATTGAGGACAACATTGCAGAAGATGGACGGAGGAGAGCCGGAATGGATCCAGAAATGGAAGAAGTTTGGCTTATTGACCAAAAGAAATTCAGACTGACATCATATCTTGAAAGTGACATTTAAATATTTAATTATGGATTGGGAGGGGTGGCTGTAACAATCAGTCCGTGATATGCTGACTCTTCAGTCCCCTTGCTTTATATCTCCCTTCTCCTTGGATTTAAACAACTTACCTTTTCGATATGGTACCAAAGCATCCACATTGCAGTTTCATTGGTGTTCTGACGTCAGTGCATACTTTTGTGGAAAACTCTTTTGTAATATTTAAAATTGATTAAGAATGGACCGGAATGAAACAGTCACTTCGTCAAGGTGTGAAGGTCCTGGTGTAGGAAAGCCAACCCACATGTGTTTAGTTTTCTTTTATGTTACCTTATTCATTGCAAGCTAGCTTTCTCCAACAGTGTATTTCAGTGTACCCATCCTTTTGTTATATCAGTTCCTTACAAATGTAGCCATCCGTTAAGTCACTCCACCCGGTTACTATTATGTTAATCACCCTTTCCACTTGGCTTTCCAGTATACTTTGTCTCTATGTTATGTACTTATATGTTACCCTATCCTCATTGGTCATTTTGTAAATAGGATTCTTTTATTTTGATTTGGCTTTCCCATTCCCTTTATTCTAATTGGTTAGGGGATGTTATTTGATTTTGATTTACATATGATGTGAATAAGTATTTCTTTGAGTTAATTGCCTGGGCAAGATACCCCATTTTTTAAGTATTAAAGTCAGTCTCTACCAGGAATCCATCGAGTCAAGACGTGTCTCTGTCCTGCCTCCGTCTACACATACATTTACCCACATACACTACGCCATCGGCCACTGTACAGTGGTGGCAGCGGTGTTGCAGTAATTTTCTTCTCGGAAATACTGCAAGAATTTTCTTCACAGCCGTAGGCAGGACTAACAGTGTTTGGAAGCTGATGCTGTACAGCTATTTGTTTACTGCAACCTGTTTAAATACACAATTCTGGTGTCACCCTCCATCTTGGATTCATCATCCTCCATCTTGGATAGGCGTCCATCTTGGTTTCATCATCCTCCATCTTGGATAGGCGTCCATCGTGGATTTTCTGGTAGAGTTCGCATGCAGGGGAAGTCACCCAAACACAAGGCCAGTAAGATAATTACTTTCCTGTTTTTTTATTGTGCTCATGGTCAGATTTTAGCGTGGCATCTTTCCGGCTCGAACTACCGGAATCCTTTACGGGCGAAGATGGTAAGGACTTCCGACAGTGGATCAAACGATTTGAAGTGGCTGTTGATCCCATCGACAACGGTTCTATCCGGAAACATACACTACTACATTCCAGATTATCTGGGGCGTCTTTTACTGTTTGGGATAGCTTAACTGAGGAGGATAAGAAAGATTTCCGGAAGACCAAGACTCTCCTTACAGAGGCATTTGGGCGGTCAACTTACCTTCAGAACTTCAGATCCTGTATTACTGCTCGTGTACGATTACCATCAGAACCCATTGAAGTATTTTCAGCTGCCATCTCCACCCTTGTAAATGAGGCATTCCCGAAATATGATGAGGAAGCAAAAGACGGTGAGAAGCTTCAGCGTTTCTTGGCAGGTGTTGATGTGGGGCAGAGGAAGAAACTGTACGAACAAGGCATAGAAACTTTCAAGGCTGCAGTAAGCTCAGCTGTACGAATCGAACAAGCTGCGCTTCTGAGCCAACTTGGCAGCTCTTCACAAATTCAAGTGGCGGCTACGTCCATGCCCAACACTACATACGATGATTTGGCTCGACGCATTACCTCCCTGGAAAAAAGATCGACAACCTCACTGTTTCAAAGTTTTCTTCCTCCGTCGATAAATGGTGCGAACGTCACCCTCTTCCAGCCCAACCAGATACCACCCACATCGTGATGAGTATCCATATAGGTATGAACGCCGCGATAGTTTCCGTCATCGGTCACCTCCACCCAGTCCATCAAGATACAGGTACCAGTCACACCAACATGATGCCTCCTTCAGACAGCGTAACTTCCCGAATAGGCGTAATTCATCACACTTACCCAGTCCAACACGGCGTCCTTCGTCACCCAGTCCAACAAGACATCAGCCTCCAGCTTCCTACTCGTCTAGACCAGATTTTTCAAGAAGACTGTCCCCGACACCCCCAAGAAGGTCAAGTCGAATCCACTTCGAGGACCAAGCCAACAGAAATCAGCAGGAAAACTACTGGTAGTCGACGATGCGGGTCAATCGTCGACAGTGCCCCCGGTGACCAAATTTTGGAATTCCATCCCACAAACTCAGAGGAGCCCTCTGCAAAAGAACACAACTGCTGAGGTATCTGTGACAGGTGAACCAATTGATTGCATCGGGACAACTGTCGCCACGATACATCTAGGCTGTCGAACGGTGAAACACCCTGTCTTCGTTGCCAGAAACATCAACCACTCACTACTCCTCGGAAGAGATTTCTTCACCAAACACAAGGCCAGAATATGCTTTCAGTCAGGTACTTTCACAATGCCAGGGGTAACCATTCCACTTGCAGATCGACACCAACCACCGATGACGTGTAATGTTGCACTCGTAGGACAAGTCACCATCCCAGCAAAGAGTGAAATGCATGTCCAGGGCAGACTATTGACATCACAGCCCGATCTAATCCCTCACAACTACGATGGTATGTTTGAACCAACTCTTCAAGAACACTTTAACATCGCTAGTGCGAGATCACTCGCGAAACCACAGGAAGGTGTCATTCTTGTCAGACTGCTTAACCCATTTTCAGAAGCTGTAGAATTGCCAGCAAATACCAACTTGGGACAGTTTCACTCAACCACGGGAAATTTAGATGAGGAGTACCAGCTTGTCGATAGTGTTATAGCCAATATACAGGAGTCCAGTGCAACAACAACTCCAGTATCGGAGATGCTCTCATCCTCCAACTTGACGAAAGATCAACATGCCAAGGCTGAACAACTACTTACCTCATATGCAGACATTTTCAGCACTTCTGGCGATGATATTGGGCAGACAAGTATGATTCAACATCACATCTCTACCACTACAGAAACTCCAATGCACCAACGGGCATATCGAACTTCCCCAAAGATGCGAGTTGAAATACAGAAACAAGTCGACAACCTTCTGAAACGTGAAATTGTTGAGGACAGTTTCAGCCCATGGGCGAGCCCGATAGTAATGGTCAAGAAGACAGACAATACCTTCCGATTTTGTGTTGACTACAGAGCACTTAACGCCGTCACAGTTCGAGACTCACATCCCATACCTCGTCAAGAGGATTCGATTGATGCCTTGTCTTCTTCATCCTTCTTCAGTGTGATTGATCTGTCTAGTGGATATTGGCAAGTTAAACTCTACCCACACTGCAAGGAAAAGACTGCATTCACAACTGGAAGTGGCCCCTTCAGTTTACCGTTATGCCTTTTGGTTAGGTTAACGCTCTTATGACATTCCAACGGCTGATGGAGAATGTCTTAAATGGTCTGCACTGGTCAACATGTCTCATCTACTTGGACGATTACATCATAAATGGGCAAGACGTTCGAAGACCATCTAGCCAATCTCCGAGAGGTCTTACAACGTTTCCGAGATGCCAAGCTGAAGCTTAAACCATCAAAATGACAGTTTTTCCAGCAACAAGTTACCTACCTGGGACACATCATAAACCCCAAAGGCATCTCACCGGATTGCAACAACATTGGGAAAGTATCGAAATGGCCCACTCCAAGAAACGTCACAGAAGTACGTTCATTTCTCGGACTAGCATCATTTTACAGACGATTTATCGCCAGATTCTCACAGATCGCTTCGCCATTAACAGACCTGACCCACAAGGGCACACCCTTCATCTGGACACCTGAACGTGAGGAAGCCTTTAACAGACTGAAAGTTGCGCTTACCCAACCACCACTACTTGCCTACCCCGACTTCAACCTGAATTTCAACTTAGCCACCGACGCATCGCTCCAGGGTATTAGTGCCATCCTGTCCCAACAAAAACAAGGAACAGAACGAGTTGTGGCATACTTCAGCCAGAAACTGACACAGACGCAAAGAAAATGGTCGACCTACGATCGTGAACTATGGGCAGTGGTAGTAGCAATACGTCACTTTCGTCACTATCTACGGGGCCAACAATTCACCGTCTACACTGACCATCAACCTCTCTCCAATTTTCAGAAAATCTGCATTCAGGATGATGCCACTGGTCGGCGTGCTCGATGGATTGCCGAACTCAGAGCCTGTGGCAAGTGTTGTAACACTGACGATACAAGAGAGGCCAGTACCTGAACATACAGCACCTGTTATGGTTCCCCAACAAGACGCAACCAGTCGGCAACAAAACTCCTCACTTGGCAACCAAGATTTTGACTTACTTGCCCACCAACAACAAGATGGTGATATTCAGACTACCATCGAGTTGATCGAGAAAGGAGAAAAGCCTACAGTACGAGAAATAAAAAGACAAAACCCACGGTTGCGCCGACTGCTTTGGGAGCTGCCTCATCTCACTGTGCACAATAACATCTTGTATCGAAAAAGAAACAATGTGCTCGGGAAGACGGAACTACAACCCATAGTCCCCGACTCCTTGGTTCTCCAGGTGCTTGAAGAACTACATGGTCATCCTTCTTCTGGTCATTTTGGCCTACAGCGCACTCTTCAACGAGCCAAGGCTACCTGCTTCTGGCCATTCATGTACAAAGACATCAAAGAACATTGTTCCACTTGTGCAGCATACGAATCCTTACGAGCACCCAACCCCAAACACTGAGCTCCTCTTTAGATCATTGTGACTGACCATCCACTCCAACTCGTATTTGCTGACATAGCTGAACTTCCTTCTTCCAGACGCGTCTGGACGTGGCTACCGATACATATTGGTTCTCATCGACCATTTCAGTCAATATGTCAACATATACCCGACGAAAGACTAAACTGCACAAACAGTCGCAAAGTTCATCTTCGAAGACTATATCGCTGAACATGGGATCCCAGAGGCATACACACAGATCAGGGCAGGCAGTTTGAAGCCAAGTTGATTCAAGACTTGTGTGAAAGGCTCCACATCAGAAAGTCACGATCTACACCATATCATCCACAGGGAGCTGGACTTGTCGAGAGAGTGAATCGTGTCATAAAGGAGCAGTTGGCTAGATACATCGCTGACAAAGGAGGAGATTGGGATGCCCACATACCACAAGTGCAACCAGCCTATAACTCCAGTACTCACTCATCAACCGGCTTAACTCCATACATGATATGCATGGCAGAGAAGCTAGAGTCCCGGCCAATATCACCTGCCCAATTCCTGACGACGGTAACTCAGCTACACCACAGGAATATGTTACAGATCTCCACAAACGACTAAAAGACGCTTATCGCTATGCTCGAGAAAATTCTGAGATAGCTCAGCAACTACAGAAACAGGGGATGCAGTTTGGCTCCGCGATCCGACCACGGCCAGACACAAGCTGGAACCAAATTGGACAGGCCCGTACTCCATCCTCAGATCGTTGCACAATGGGTTAAACTACGAGATTGTTGACTTCCACGACCAAAACAAGAAAATTGTACATCACAACCGACTGAAGGTGTTCAGACGTCGAGAACCGAGAAAGCATATTCCACTCCCCGAAAATCCTCCGTCATACAACCAACAGGCAGACAAACCTGATAATACGACAACTCCCTCTTTCAAATCTACCCCTGGACCAGCTACAATAGAATGGGATCTGGACCTGGCAGGTTATCAACCACAGCCACAACAACAACCAATCCAGCCACAACAACAACCAATCCAGCCGCAACAACAACCATACACTATACGCCATCGGCCACTTTACACTAGTATGTAGTCAAGAAAATTAATCCATTGAACCTGTAACATAAGTGTGAAGTAGGGTAATTATGCATGTTTTGGCTGAAATGGATAGTTAAGCCACGCCCCTTGTTGATTGTATAATAAATATGTGATGAATGCATTTCAGTTAAACATACCTAATACATGTATACACATCATATAGGGTATCATTACAACTGTTTTGGGTGAAAAGTGGGCTGTAAAATCAGTTGATTCAAAAGTAACTTTAAAGGTCATAAATGGTAAATTAATGTGAAAGAATTATATTATACACGTTTCATACACGTACATTACATATGACAGCTGAAGCAAATGAAGCAAATGACATAAACATATCGTTATCAGAACCTTGACATAACTATTGGTAGGGATTTATTTTGTGATTTTTCTTGCTGAATCAAATAGATTTTGAGTGTCTAAACAAAGTGGCATCCAAGAACATTATCTTGTTAAACCATGTTTAAGCCCCCATCCCTTTGGTAAGATATAATTATATGAAATGCGCTTTTGACTACGGACATGTCATGTGTGGTATCATAATTATCAAAGCTTTTGTTATATGGAATGCAGATAGCAAATTTTATTTTCTGAAAGATCACTTCCAGGTTCATATGAGTTCAAATGAGTATTAAATTGTATAGCACATGCACACCGTATTGACAAACATACTTTGTGAGATAAGTATTCTAGTAGTATCAAACGAGCTGTTTTCACAAAGAATATAATCATGACTAGAGTCAAACACCCCCCCCCCTTGAGTCAATTTTTAGTGATCCGCGTAACCGCGGATCACCATAGATTTCGTCAGAATCTTTATTGGTGATCCGCGTAAACGCCATAGATTTTGTAAAAATCTTTATTTATTCATGTATATTTCTGGTCATTTTTTGTTCAGACGATAACTCAAGACCTATGACACCAATAGTCTTTTAACTTAGCATAGTTATGTCCCATGTCAATACCTCGGCATGGTAATCATGTTAATGCCATAGCGCACCCGTGACGTCATCTATGACGTCGTTAGTAAAAACAGAAATTTGTCCGTATCTCATTACCGAAATCGAATTATGCAATCAAATTTGGCCAACGTAAAATGTAGGTCAAGGGTCAACTGCTATACCTTCCCACGTGCGCGCGCGCGCCACGATGGGTGCGTACGGGCGCGTCAAAATTTTAATATGCTCCAAATGACTTCTTATTAACAGCACTATATGTTTCAGGACATTTGGAGCATTTTGGTGCGCGCGCGCGTACGCGCGCGTTTTTTTCGCGTGCACCCCTTTCCCGACAGAATAACATCGGTTTTTTTTCGATGGTTTTGGTTTTCTGACTGAATTCTACATCAATTAGAACCCTTTCCCGACCACCCAGACCCAAAATTTTGCTTACAAGCCAAACAAAACTGAAATGCACGCGCATGCGCGCGTAGTGACTGATGGACATTTTTAAATCACTCATAACTCTCTAGAATTAACGGTGAACCCTACTTTTTATTGTTTGTTTTGATAGCCCCTAATGCGTAGATAACATTTCAGGCATTGCTTTCTACGACAAATTGTTGTAACGTCATCTATGATGTCACAAAGAAAAATCGTATTTTGCGCATATCTCATGACTGGAGTCGAGTAACATAACCAAACTTGGTACACAGTAACTTCAGGTCAAAGGGCTATACGGGTTCTTATCATATGCGTGCGTGCGTCACGATGAACGCGTACGCGTACGTTTAATATAAAGTCTTAAATCTGTCACAATTCTCTAGAATTAACGATGACCCCTACCTTTTATTGCTCATTCTGATAGCCTATGATCCGTAGATAACAGTTCATGCATCACGTTGCATGCAGAATACTTGTGAAGTCATCTATGACGTCACAAGGATAAATTCATATTTCTTGCATATCTCATGACTGAAGTCGAGTAAGATAACCAATCTTGGTACACAATAACTTCATGCCAAAGGTTATCACTGGTGTTTATCATTTTATGCGAGCGTCGCGACGAACGCGTATTCGCACATCGAATTTCAAATTAATGTTTGATGGAGAATAAAAGGTGATGAGGGATATATTTCAACAAGCAATAATAAATGAGATTGATTGTCACATTTTCTGTACATTAAATGATTGGAGCGTTCACGCGGATCACCAATTCGTCTAAGTGACGAATTAAAATGTAGTATAAATGGAAACATTAGTAAATGATGTCTTTAAATCACTTGTACCCTGAGATTTGCCTTTCACCCACACATTACCCTCAATGGGGCATGACCCAAAAAGGTGCAGAAGCAAAACCCCGAAGCAGGAACTGTGCACTTTCCGCACTACCGTTGTTTCGGAAATAAAAAAAAATGTATTCGGGAAGAAGAAACTCGAGCCATACCAAAAATGGTCAATATGCTGAGATGTTTCACCTAAATCACGACTGAACTTTTCGGTGATAGCCATCACAGCTGTAATAGAAATAACAGGATGTTGATCTAAAATCCAGATACTGCTAACGCGAATTCTTACTTTAATTTTGGCAAGATAATGATAAAATTGCTTTTATTCAATTTCATTTTCGGTGAAAACCAACAAGGATAAGTCATAAAAGCCGTATTTCCAATAGAGTGCATGCAATATATGTTGATGCATTAATGTGAGTTCTGAGTTGACAAGTCTGGCACTAAGATTAACCCGTTGCCTCCGAGA
>JZLH01S0481964.1:69777-74777 GCA_001188425.1 Eucidaris tribuloides
TTTATTCATGTATAACTTGCTACTGGCAGTGTAACTTTCCAAACTTTTGTATTCTAGGGTGTTTATTTGTCCATTTGAACACTACTATGTAGCTCAGATATCAAAGTTTGACAATTTTTTTAAATTGAGCTCCACAATGTTAGCCTATCACTTTAATACAGTATGGCTTACTGTATTTCTATTAGGAGAACCACTGTTCGAAACGATTGTTTTAAAGGTATTGGCTAACATTTACCACAGTTAAAAATCTGAGCCACGTGATTCCCCATGCTACCAGTATCTTTGAGGAGGTCTAAAATGAAGCCCTGAAATGTATTTCAAAATGATTATTTAGTGCTTTAAAAAAGTTAAAATCGTAAGTTCACCAGATTCACTCGCCCATTTCTTCCCATAGACTTACTGTGTGTACACCTAGTAGGCTATTAAAAGTCGCCCCGAGTTTTAGTTGTTTATTCATGCATAACTTGCCATTGGCAATGTAACCTTCCAAACTTTTGTATTCTGGGGTGTTTATTTGTCCATTTGAACACTACTATGTAGCTCGGATATCAAAATTTGACATTTTTTTTTAAATTGAAGCTCCACAATGTTAGCCTATCACTTTAAGAATAAGTAGTGCTGTGGCGAGATTGGTAAGGCGTGTGCCTGATATCTAGAGGTATCGAGTTTGAGTCCAGCACTCGCCCGGCATTAATTATTATTTTCGTTTATGTTCTTTCGTTTCCTTCGTGTACAATTTCATTTTACATGATAGTTTTCAAGAATGAAATATATTGAAACCTTTTAAACAATATTACATTAGTACATTCATGGCATACGTGTGAAATCTTAATGATATTATACAGGGTGGCCCAGAGAGAATGCTACGAGTATGATCGCTAATTTCTTCATCATTATCGGCAAAATGTCATTAATTTTTATATTCGTTGGTTTAGAACATTCTATTGTCCAATTAGACATGATACCAAGATCTATTGATATTGGAGTCAGGCGTTTTCATTTCTAAGGCCATTTTTCGGCAGGAATGCAATTCCCAAATATTGCCAATTTTTCAAGCAGCGAGCCAGTCATCGGAACGTCGAGATATTCTGGCGTGTCAGCATTGCCATACCGGACAAAACCGCGCTGACAAATGAGACATAGCTCCGCATGCGCTTCCTTATGAAAGCGAGGGCATTCCCGGCCTCTTTGTCATCGGCGGTTTTGTCCGGTAGCTGACACGCCAGAATATCTCGACGTTCCGATGACTGTCGCTGTTGAAAAATTGGCAAATTTGGGAAATTGCATTGCCTCCGAAAAATGGCCCTAGAATGAAAACGCCTGACTCAATATCAATGATCTTGGTATCATTTTATTGGAAAAAGAATGTTCTAACCAACGAAATAAAAATTAATGACATTTTGCCGATAATGATGAAGAAATTAGCGATCATACTCGTAGCATTCTTTCTGGGCCACCCTGTATAATAATCTCTAATCTATCCTTTCTTTTTCTTGATTAATCTTTGATTATTCAACCAACAGATGAAAAGGTAAATGTCGTTTCATTTATTTTAGATAGACGTTTGTTATTCTTAATATTTTGTTGTAAACACATTATTTTCAAGCTATTTTCAAGATCATTTCCAATTGTAAACAATTGAAAACAATAATATAAAATCACGTATATTTTACGATTTCCATTGACTTACTTGTTGACCAGACCACACTATTATCTTAATGTGATATCTTGAATATGGTAAGTATTCATATTTTATTTTCAGGCGATTTTCAAGATTCTCGCGTCATTATTGTATTATTCTAATCATATCAATCAAACGATTTGTTTGATAGCCATAAAAATAACATTTTATTTTACGTAAAAAATGAAAGTCTAAAGTCAAATGTGCAAATTCTGATCTATAATAGGTCCAACATATATTTTATCATTTGTAATCTCATATCTAGTGCTATTTATGTTTACCAGTGCATTCCTTCTTTGTCCTTGTTTGCATTATTTCATTTCCAGAATATAAAAGGTAAGTGTTTCAAATATTTTGTGTTGCATGAGATACTTTTATTTTCCTGATAGATTGTAACTTATAAAGGACACCTTTTCATGATTTGTATGAAATTTCGATGACATAAATCGTATTTTCTTTTATTGTCACCTTATGCCACAGTACGAATATCACGATGAAGGAAGTTACACAATAATTACCCAAACACGCCATTATTTGAAAATTCCATACGCATATTCTATGCTACGTTATCATTATTGATTGTTTATTGTTTGAGGCTACTCTAAAGGTAAATGACATGATTGGGGTAGTCCTCAACTTGGGCTGAAACTAGAATCAAGTAAACTATGCAAGGATTCTCTTGTGAAAATCGTGTAGTCAAACGTTGACTCGCTCTAAAACAACTAATGTCAATATCCCTCGTGGGAGGCAAACCTGCTGTGTGGCTCTCTATGGGTCCTATTTTTATCGTGCCTCGATAGAATTAATGTTCATGCTTGATTCTCCTAAAGTAAACACATTTGAAACAAATCCTTCAAGCTGGGAGATCCACTCCAGCTAGTGTATAGTTGTTATATATTTCAACTCATTTTGTTCTTGAGGCATTTTTAAATGTTCTCAATCATGTCACTTACCTTTAATCTCCGAAATGCAGCAATGGAAATGCACAACTGAGAGTTGACTTCAAGTCAGAACACTTCAAGTCACCTGACCTGAAGTCATGTTCGCGAACTTAGAATTTTTCGACCTCGGAGAGTGTACTATACGGGCGGCAATGGATTGCTATCACCATTGTAAAAAAAAAAACATGCCTTTGAATTGATTATTCTAGGATGTTGTTTGATGAATGTTCAACTGGTTTGAATAAATAAGTCAAAATAATGATATTAAAAGATTGTTTTGTGTTGTTTTGCTTTTGTTGTTCAAACTTTCTATGAATGTGATAATAGTTCCAGGCCCTTTTCCAGAGATTCTTCAATTCAGACATCCAATTAAGTGCACCGACAGTGCTTACTGTTGGGGTATGAGGACGCTGTTCCTCCAAATTCTCTCTCTCTCTCTCTTTTTTGATTTTTTTTTAGAAAGAAAATAATTCAACCTTAGAATAAGAGTACATAAGCTATTCTTATATACACCAGTCTCCCTCCGGTACGTGATGCAATTACGACAGCATCTACTGACTCACCTTGCATTACGCTACATGTGTATTGCTACTTCGTTCAAAAAAATTCTAAGAGCACGAACATGACTCCAGGTCAGGTGACTTGAATGTCTGACTTGGAGGTCAAATCTCAGGTTGTGCATTATTCATTGCTACACACACACCACAAAACACACACACACACACAAACGACACACACACACACACACACACATTATATATATATAATATATTAAGTATAATATATAAATATATATATATATATGCAGCAATGGAAATGCACACCTAAGAGTTGATTTCAAGTCATATGAATTGAAGTCATGTTCATGAACTCAGAATTTTTCGAGCTTGGAGTGTGTAATACGGGTAGCAATGGATTGCTATCACGATTGTAGGAGTTACACAATGCCTTTGAATTGATTATTCCATCATGTTGTTTGTTTGTTTGATAAATGTTCAATTTCAACTGGTTTGTCGTCTAGTGATTTTTTGTTTTTTTCTCAATTTGTGTTTCCTGTATTGATGAGAATGCCTTAAATGACAAAATATTGAGTTAAATGCTCTAATTTATTACAGATCGTCCCACAGCGGTTGAGGAGGGGTGGGGTTGCATATAAGAAAAGCCACTGCGTGCATAATCTGCAATGGTGTCTACAGCCCGCGTGACGTGCGTACGTACGTACGTACGTACGTACGTCTGTGTATGCGATCGCCGCGCCGTGCTCTTGCTGATTCTTGGTGAAGAAAAGTGGACTAGATCTTCCTCCGTACATACCGATATCCGCAAGTTAGAATACTTTTCATATTTCCATCTCGTTATTTATTGCCGGAGGTAGATCTATATAGTCCAGTTGAGCAATAATCAGCGAACTCGGTGATAGTTTACACAGAACGTAGGCCTACCTACGGTACACCACACGGTCTACAGACACCATTGCACACAATGCACGCAGTAGCTGTTCTAATATGCGACCACACCCCTCCTTAACCTCTCTGGAACGATAAGACCCATGATTAATTACACCATTAGACTCATTATTTTGTCATAAAAGGCATTCTTATTAGTACAAGAAACAGAAATAAAGAGACAAACAGCAAAATACCACTCTTACAATCGTGATAGCAAACATTGCCACCCGTAGTATACTCGCCGAACTCGAAAATAATTGTAAGTTCACGAACATGACTTCAAGTCATATGACTTCAGGTCAACTCTCAGGTGTGCATCATATTCCATCTTTGTCATACCACGGCCACTGATCCATACGTTTGTTAATGTTTACGTATATATATATATATATATATATATATATATATATATATATACATATATGTGTGTGTGTGTGTGTGTGTGTCGATTATGTACAAACACGTGGGATATTTTTTAGCAATCGAGTTCTACTTTTTCTGTTACACTGGCATGAATTACGAATTACAACTTTGCTGCATAACCTAGCTGAATTATACATCCATGTGAATAAAATCCGCAATTGAATCACATGACACTATGTGCTGAATAATATTCAAGAACTTCCTCTAATGGCATGTGATTCATTTGCCGTAGAAAGGGAACTGGTGATAAATGCCTATGTATAATGAGCTGTGTCATGTACTGTATGTATGTCGTATATAAACATGTATAGTATATGCCTATCACAGTACGTGTGTTTGAGATCCCGATATGCGGAGCACAGAGAGCTTCAAGGTCGATATTATACATTTTGAATAACTAAAAACGGGTCGAAGTACAAGAGACAACATGCACAACTCTCTAGTGTAGGCTACGTATTCTTGCAACACGGGATTTGACAGCATGCCCAAATGAATAATACTGCGGTT
>JZLH01S0481964.1:77277-144921 GCA_001188425.1 Eucidaris tribuloides
ATGGTAACACTTGCTGTGTTTAAAACAACGAAGCGATATTACGGAACAGGATTCCTGCTCTTTATAGAACCCCTTCATTAGTTGATCCGTCTGTTCATGGAATCCCCATCATTCGTCTAAGGAACCACATTTCACAACTCTCTAAAATGCTTTCTCATGTCTTATATTATTGACCATGCTTCATTCCATACGTCAGCACGGGTAGATGTAACAATTAACTACTTGTAAACGAATATCCATTCCTAGTGTCCTGTTTCGTAGGATTTTCTCCGACTTTGAAAGGCTGATTTAGCTCATGCAATTTTCTTTTGTCGCTTATACATCTGGAGTCATCTGTTACGGTAATACTAAGGTAATTCAAAGCGGATACTTGTTAGAGTCTCTTTCTTTACAGACGTAGCCATGCTTTCTGTCTATTAACGATTACTGACAACCCTTTCGTTCACTCTCTCTTAAAATCACATCCAACATCTTCTGAAGGTCTGCGTCAGATTCTGGTATCAAGACCCTCTAATTCTAAGACCCTCTCCTTTCCGCTATAGTAATTGAAAAGATCTAGGGATATTACACACCACTGCCTTACTCCCTTTTTAATATCTGCATAATTACTGAATTTTCCATCAACTCTGATAAATGCAGACTTGTTCCAGTACAAACTATTCATAGACGAAGGTCTATTTTCACATGCAGTTCTAATTCGTTACGACCATCAAACAATTCTGTTTGCCTTATCTTATCAAAAGATTCAGTATAATCGCTAAAACACAGTTGGACATTTGTAATATTTCTATAGCTCTTCCTACCATGATTCTTAAAAACAAAGTCAAATTCTTGATTTCCATTCTTTGGTGTTGTCCTACTTAGTGTTCTTAGTAGCAAAATTCTGAGGACAGTCTGTGAGACATGGCTCATCACGCTGATTGTACGGTGCTGCTCACAATCCACTGCACATTTTTCGTGGGGTTGGGATGAAAGTGGACTGTGGCAGATCCTCTTGATATTAACCATCTTCATAGATCCTATTGATGACATATGTTAGTTTATCAACACCCATTTCCTCCAAAGCATCAATCATATATATATCACCACACCATTTGGACAAACTGTCGTGTTCCTTCTCATCATCTATATGGCTGTTCGGACGTCGGATTTCAGAATTTTGGGACCGTCCAAAGATTCTGAAAACTTGTCATCTCCTCTCCGATATCGTGAAACAACTCTCCTATAAAAGGGTTCAAAATGAGGACTTTTTCACAAACATGATCTCTCTTTTGATTTTTTCCCCAATAACTAAACAGCTTGCTTTTCTACCTGAGATTTCATTATCCTCTTGTCACACCATGATCGTGACCAAATTGACCTTCTAGTTTGCACTGATCTTTCAACCAGCTCTCCTTTGCTTTTCTACATGCTTTCTTGATTTTTTTTTTAACTCTTTATATTCGTGTTCTTGACTATCTCTAGCCTTCCGCCCATTCCCTATCATTGCCACCATCTCTTCTGTTATCCACCTCTGACGTATCCTCCCCTCTTTCTTTGGCAACGGCTCTTTGCCTGTTTGGACTAAAATGTCTCTCAATGTATCCCAATTTGTCTCATCCCCTTCATCATCGACACATTCAAAACAATTTTTAAATTGGACGGAATACTGGAGTCGAATTTCAGGGATTGGCCTTTCAAAGTCCAGCTTTTTGCAGTTATTGCCTTCTTCACTCATTTAAGTTTGAATTGGAGTGAGGTTACCACAGGTACATGATCACTACCACAGCCAGCCCCCAAATATGCTTCTGTATTCCCCTCACTGCTCTCTTGAATCTTTTATTTATTGTGATGAAGTCTATCCTCAGGGATCTTCTACGTATACGGCCTCCTAGGATGCTCTTTGAACCAAGTATTAGTGATGACAATGTTCTTAGACTCACATCATTTTACCCAATTATCTCAATGATTGTTTCTTTGTCCAAGTCCATGTTACCCTACTGTCTTTCCCTCTCTATACCCTCTCCAACCTTGACATTGGGATCATCCATAATGACGGCAATGTCATATGTCTTACACTTCGATTTAGCTTCTTCCAAGATCTCATTAAAGTAATAAATTTCCTCTTCTGTACTCTCTGCAGTCAGAGCGTATACTAAATACGGTAATGGCTAGATTGAAAGGGTATCTTTATATTTTTACGTCTTGTAACTCGATCAGCACACATTTTGATATATCATGATCCATTAACATGATAATACCTATTTCATATTTGTCTCCTCTTGAAAAGATCGTGTTTAATCCATCTACCCTGGAGTGTCCATTGATTGACCGCCTAGTTGTATTTATACCAAATATATTATATTGAGCCTTGTCATTTCTTGCTTCACATTTTCTAAGTTACCGCTTTGCTTACAGTAGCTGGCTGACGGTTTGGATCCATATGAGATGCGCTTCCACCCGGGCCAGGGGCCTCCTCTGAATGGGTTAGCCCCCTTTACGCCGTTATTCGCAAACTGTAAATTGTGACTTTTATCCATGAACTGGTTCTTCGTTGCCTTCTTGACGACAGTCTGATGGCCATCAATGGGATCACTTGTACCCATCAGTACAGTCGAGGTCTGCCGTTGTCTGAGACTCAGATCTTCTCTCAAGGGTTTCGCACTGCATCACTGCTGCCTAATGCAGGGCTACTGGCTTATTTACGAGGCGGCGAGAACTCGCCTTTACCACAAGTCATGTCGTTTTTAGTGACCCTGCCAGTGCCACCTCTGTCGGGCACATGGGCGCAAATCCATTTTCAAATGTAGGGGGGACATCACATGCAGAAACACTGTCCAAACCAGTATTTGCCAGCCAAAATTTCTAACCTAGCCAAACTTGCCAGTCCAAACAATTTCTGACAAGCGGGGGGGGGGCGGCGCTCGACCAAAACACTATATTTGCCTAGCCAAAATTTTTCGACCCTTGACAAAGTTGCAGCCAAATCACAGTTTTTTTTGATATTGTGTCCCCCCACCTTCAAAATCGTGGGGGAGGGGGGGGGGACATGACCCCCGTCCCCCTGGATTTGCGCCCCTGGTCGGGCATACATACACCATGCCAAGTTTCATGTTCATATCTTTTTTTTTTTTTATTAATGACACTACCTTATGGGCATGTTTTGAAAAAAATGGAAGTAGGACGGTCGTATTATAGAAATGTGTATTGTGTACTTTGGGATATACCATGTATTTTGAATTCAAACAAAACGCAAGTGAAATGTCAGCAAAAATGCTGTTTAACAACTTATCGCATTAGAGACTGCTTTGTTATAGAAAATTTATGGCTGGACTTCCAATTTAGAATCTGTACCACCTGTTATATCGTGATGTCTGTTGTAATTGACGAATACGGTTTTCTTCTCTTTTTTTTTTTCGTTTACAATCTCCCTCTATTCGAGAATGTAAGTATATATAAAAATCTTTTTGTCAAAAACTTAATGTTTTGTGTACTTTGGGATATACCATGTATTTTGAATTCAAACAAAACGCAAGTGAAATGTCAGCAAAAATGCTGTTTAACAACTTATCGCATTAGAGACTGCTTTGTTATGGAAAATTTATGGCTGGACTTCCAATTTAGAATCTGTACCACCTGTTATATCGTGATGTCTGTTGTAATTGACGAATACGGTTTTCTTCTCTTTTTTTCGTTTACAATTTCCCTCTATTCAAGAATGTAAGTATATATAAAAATCTTTTAGTCAATAACTTAATGTTTAGACACTGGTACATTGGTAGCATTTATATCTTATAGCAAGCGAGTCACGAGCCAGGATATTTCAAGAAAATGCCATATTAAATCAAGAATTGGAATAAAGTCTTTACTCTTTAGGTATTATTTATATCAATTGGATTCAGACACTGATATGAGTAAATAAGATGGCTGCTGACCGTTGTAGCCGGCCTCTAGAAAGAATGCTCACAGTGTCCATGTCTATTTGGCACAGGTTTTGAAAGTGGAGGGGAATGGTGTGTGTATGTGTGTATGTGCATGTGGGTGTGTGTGAGTGTGAGTGTGTGTGTATGTGTGTATGTGCGTGTGTGTGTTTGTGCGTATGTGCGTGTGTGTTTGTGTGTTTGTGTGTTGTGTGTTGTGTGTGTGTGTGTGTGTGTGTGTGTGTGTGTGTGTGTGTGATACTGGAACATGTTGAAGAAGAGTGAAAATATCCACAGATGCCCAGTAGTTGTTGAAAGATCTTGCCAGCCAGTACATGATATTCTGTGCACAGTGCCGCAACCCATTCTGGTGAGTAAAAGAGAACAACTACAATTCCCGAAGAGCCCATTAAAGGGAGAAGGCGCCCGCAACTAACAGGCATAAGTTAAGAATAAATATGACATTGTGGGTATTGTGAGAATTATGGTACATGGTGACAAAAACAGCGTAAATAAGGGGTACTGTGTGATACTCACCCTCATCAAGGCCCTATGAATTAGATAATTTGTGTTTATTTTACGTCTTTGTAAGTTTTACCCTAAGGACAAAACGTTGAGATAGAAACAGTATAGGGGCGAGGAGCTTATCAATTCAACAGCTGCATACATTACCACGTGTTGCGCTAAACAAGTCGGGTGTGTCATGAATTGGTCACACATGGTCAGCTCCCTGCAGTGCACGTGCAATCTGATTGGTTGGCAAGAACTCAAATATTTCTTAACTTATACCTGTTAGTTGCTGGCGCCTTCTCCCTTTAAAAGAAACAAGCACTCATCAGACAGGGAGTGATATTTTTTTCCTGAAATAATCATGATGTTGGATTCATGAATATTGTAACTAATGACGCTACAACAGAAATTCAGAAAAGAAAATAAATATTACCCATGTCTTATCACTGGTATTGTGTTTAAACGGTGATGCCAGCTCCCCTTTACGTAAGTTATCAAAATAATGGGATTAGTGGCAGTTTTCACAGTTTTTACATATTCTATATTCATATAACATTATGATTTCATTGTTTAAACCCCAATGATAATAACATTATAATGTGAAAGTGATGAGCGACTATGTCACGCGAGTTACATTTTTTCACCACAATTGGGAATAGTCTGACAAGATCCACCAGGGCTTTATCTTTAGTTTTCCCATTTTCGTTTTTCATTTTTCTGCATTTAAATATCAATTGTACATATGTTCTTCTTTTAATGAATAATGGCACAAATATTAGCAAGGGAACTTTGGCACACGGTAACTCGTGAATAGTGCTAGGGTATTCATTTCTAGTTCAGCAAAGATAACTTTAATCAAACTTATGGTTTCATAGGAAAAGCTTTTTGACTCAAGAGCTGATAAACTTCGTCTTTTTAATCCTGTTACGCGAGTCACGTCACGGAAATGTGACATATGAAAAAATATTGATTATCGAGCAATCAATAAGAACTAAAACATGCAATTCCAATGCCTGCCCTAAAAAATGCTGAATTTGATTCGAATTAAGCCAATTTAACAATAGCAATGGCAAACGTGGAATTTTGTTCAAATGTAGCTCGAGTCAAGAAGGTGGTACAGAGTTATTAATGTTTAAATGAAAGGGGAATGAAACCCAGACATCTACTTGCATTCAGTGATTAGATAACAATAAGAGAAAGAAAATGGTAAAAGTTTGAACAAATTTGACTGAACCATTCAAGAGTTATAAATGTTCAGAGTTTACATAATCCTTATGTATGGAGGATTCTTAAATTGGCAACACTACCACTTTTTGAGATGAAAGTGTGGAGAACTCCCCATTGGTTTTTCACAAATTTACGTTTTTCTGAAATGATAGTTGTGAAGATAATTAAATTCTTCCAGAAAACATGTACAAATCATTTTTGCTGGGACATACTTGTAGTTGTACAACAAGCAAGAGGTAATCATATATTTCATATAACATGAGAATAAGTGAAAATTTGTATACAAAGCCAATGGGGAGTTCTCCACACTTTCATCTCAAAAAGTGGTAGAGTTGCCAATTTAAGAATCCTCCATAACAACGATTAAATAAACTTTGAACATTCATAACATTTGAACAGTTCAACCAAATTTGCTCAAACTTTCACTGTTGTATTTCTGTTATTGTTCTGTAATTCTCTAAGTACAGGAAGATGTATGGGTTTCATTCTGCTTGAATAATATTTAGTGTATTGCATATGGTTTCTTAACACCCATAACGCTTGTTATCACGTGATGTCTTGTAATTTACTAATATGTTCTTTATTTTTATTTGTTTACAGTTTCCCTTCACATAGTTTTCCAGATACATGTAGTAAGTATTTGTCGCAGCATTTTAGACAATAACTAAATATATTTTGATACTTTAATTTCGTATTTCAAGTAAAGCAATTCTTTAGTCACAGAACATGAATAAATACTTTAAATTGACGAAAACTGCGCATAGACGTGAGAGAATCTACCTTAAAGCGAAAGTCTAGTATACTGGCGATTTTTTTTTCAATATTTGAAAGCTTTATGCCCAAAGGTCATATCATACAAATAACAGATTCTGAATGTCTTTCGTTTGTTTATTAAGTTATGAAAAATCTCGGGGGGGGGGGGAACCCCCGAGATTTTTGACTATATTTTACAGTATAGCATCTAAGGCGTTAATAGGGTGTTAATGCAATCTGAATTATACCTCAGCAGAAAGATCAGTCAAGAATGTTAAATTCAATTCCCAATATACGCAGTTACAGAAGTTCATTCAAATATTTAGAAACAAACCATATTTTCCCTAGTTTCATAATGAGAGTTAGACTTTACACTATCAAAATACTCGTGACGTTAACGAAATAAGTTTGCAAAATATTTTTCGCTTGTGAAGATAATATACAAAGTCAAGAAATAAACCATTAGCGTGTTAATAATGTATCCGTAATATTTTCGGAAATTGTGTCTCTAAGTGTGTATTTGTTTTCGAAATCGAAACATATAACACTTGCTATTTACAAAACAAAAATACAAAACTATTTCCGCGTAGACCCACGCTGGCTTACTTCCCGACTAAACTGATTATTCTTTAGTTTATAGTTCATTTCCATTACTCTCTTTGGTTATTATTCTACTATAAAACGCTCTGCACACGCAGATCTGCAAATTATATGTCGACATTTTTGCTTCGTGTGTTTTATGTAAATGATGGAGTCTAGAGGCAAAAGAGCAAAGTCCTATCGACATTGCTGATCAAAACTTGTACTCCCCCATTCGTAATCTCGTGATATCTAGTGTTAGTTGCCAATATATCCATTCTTTCGCAAGGTTTGTTGAGCCAATATCATTATCCAAACAAAGTCTACCTTTATTTATTTTTATAAACACCACCGACATTTTTTTCGACGTTAGTTTTGAAATCGCAATTTGTAAGTATCTTGTGGTGTTTTGTGTCCCGCGTACGTCTCCTTGCGGAGATTAGTTTTCATCCCCCTTTTCACCCATACAGGGAGCCATGTAATAGGACCTTCAGCTAATGGACCCACCTATTCCTTTTTGGTGATCCGCAACGTGTAACCGTTGCGGATCACCATTGTGTCCCAAATATCTCAAGAATGACATGTCCTGTAATGTTGCAACTTTCCATGTTCATGTATCATGACAAGATCTCGACAATGACATGTCATTTTTGTGATCAGTCATCCGTGACGTCATCTATGACGTCATTTGTCAAAATCTGATAATGTCAATACATGTATCTCATGACTGAAGTCGAATTAGTAACCAAATTTGGCACATGTCAAGGTCGGGTCAAGGTCAACCTCTGGAAAACGCCACGTGCGCGCGCGTCACGACGGACGCGTACGGGCGCGTCAAATCTTGGAACTGCTCTAATCGACCTAGGATTTTGTCTGCGTACGTTTCAGGACATTTTGAGCATTTTTGGTGAGCGCGCGTACGCGCACGTTTTTCTCGCGCACCCCTTTCATGGTCAAATTTCGCCGTTTTTTGGATGGTTTGAATACTTAACTGAATTCTGCATCATTTCGAATCTTTTGCAAACCAATCGGACCTGAAATAAGGCGTACGCGCTCGAAAACGTTAAAACGCACGCGCGCACACATAGACTTAACGTGCATTTTAAAATCAGTAAAATAAACCATGACTTTCATGTTTGTGTTCACTGTTCTGATAGTCTATGATGTCTAGATATGATTTCATGCGTCATTTTGTTATTTTAATCTCGATGACGTCATCTATGACGTCATTAATGAAAATCAAATGCCCATATGTGGTGACTGGCATGTCCTGTGATGTTGCATATTTCCATGATGATATGTAATGATAAGTTCTCAAACATGACATCTTGTCAATGTGATCAGCCATCCGTGACGTCATCTATGACTTCATTGTTAACCTTAAAAAGCCCAAGCTATTTTTGGCTTTCCGTGGCCCAAGGGGGGCACATTGTGCCCCCCTTCTCTGAAATCTTTAATTTTTTGAGTCACCACATGGGGGCGGTATTCACCATAATATAATGAAATACATAGAAAATATGGATTTTGTTGAATATTTCTAAGTTTTCGTCTTTAATATCCCTTGTATACACTAACAAGTGATTAATTTGTCTATAAATATACAAGATCACATATTCTAAGACAGAAAATAAGTATTTTGAGTAAACTGAGACTGTTTGGGGCTCATATTTTGTGTTACAATACATATAGTGGGAATGTAATGCGTATATGCACTGCTGGTTGCACTAAAGAGTTAAAATAACCTGAATAAATGCATTTTTTATTATTCTGGTACACTTTTTTGATGGAATTGCAATTTGATACATCAAATCTTGTAATCTGATCATTTAAAATTGAAAATAAAATAAGCAAGAAAAATGAATTTTCAATATTGTTTATTGTTTTGGCGCCATTTTACCTTTCAAATATAAAGAAAAACAAAAGAAATGTATTGAATACGTTTTGAAATAAATGAAACATACGTTTCATGTCATATTTGAGTCAATAGATATGAAAAACAAGTGGCAGTAAAGTAGAAATAGAAGAAAACACAAAAAAATGACACACATGACCTTCAAAATATGGTTGCCATGGCAACACGATTTCACGGGTAACCCTAAACTATACACCAAAATGTTTGCCATAAAATTTTAGGGAAAGTCACCAAATTTGATCAAATTTCAACAAAAATTATGGACGTGGCGAAAAAAAATTGGGCTTTTTAGGGTTAAAAATGGATTTTGTGTATATCTCGTGACTGAAGCCAAATTACATAACCAAATTTGGCACATCCCAGCTAGCAAGCAGACATTGGGTTGATGTCGGCAGTCGGCGATATCGCGGTCGGCAAACTGATGTTGGGCCAACATCGCGCCAATGTCGTCAATGTCGGCAGTCATCAAAGGTCGGGAACATGTCAGAAAAATGATGTTGGGCCGACGTTATTGTTTTGACGAGATTATGATATCGCAAAATTGATGTCAAGCCGACATCGTGCCAACGTCAGCTGTCATGATAAGTCGGCAAAGTATCAGAAAGATGATGTTGTGCCGTTGTTTTTATTTCGACCTGATTATGATATCGCAAAATTGATGTCAAGCCAACATCTTGCCAATGTCACCAATGAGGGCAGTCGGAAAAGTATCAGAAAGATGATGTTGGGCAGATGTTTTCATTTCGACCTCATTATGATATCGCAAAAATGATGCCAAGCCAACATCTTGCAAATGTCACCAATGTCGGCAGTCGGAAAGGTATCAGAAACATGATGTTAGGCCGATGTTTTTATTTCGACCTGAAAAGGATATCGCAAAATTGATGTCGCACCGACATCGCGCCTACGTCAGGAATGTCGGCAGTTATGAAAAGTTGGCAAATGGTAAAAAAAATGATGTTGGGCCGACATTATTATTTCGACCAGATTATGATATCGCATAAATGATGTCAAGCCAATATCGTGTCAACGTCACCAATGTCGGCAAAGTATCAGAAAGATGATGTTGTGCCGATGTTTTTATTTCGACCTGATTATGATATCGCAAAATCGATGTCAAGCCAACATCGTGCAAATGTCACCAATGACGGCAGTCGGAAAAGTATCACAAAGATGATGTTGGGCCGATATTTTTATTTCGACCTCATTATGATATCGTAAAATTGATGCCAAGCAAACATCTTGCCAATGTCACCAATGTTGGCACTCGGAAAGGTATAAGAAATATGATGTTGGGCCGATGTTTTTATTTCGAACAGATTATGATATCACAAAATTGATGTCAAGCCAACATCGTGCCAAAATCACCAATGTCGGCTGTCTTGGTGAGTCGGCAAAGTATCAGAAAGATGATGTCGGGCCAGACGTTATTATTTCGACCTGATTATGATATCGCAAAATTGATGTCAAGCCAACATCGAGATAACATCAACAATATCATCAGTTATGAAAATTCGCCAAATGGTCAGATATCTAATTTTTGGCTGACGTTATTATTGCGATCTGATTACGATATGGGGGAAATTAATGTCGGGCCAACTTCACCAATGTCGGCTGTCGTGAAACGTCGGCAAAGTGTCAGAAAATTGATGTCATTCGGACGTTATTATTTCTACCTGATTTTGACATCGCAAAATAAATGTCAAGCGAACATCGCGATAACATCAACAATGCCACCAGTTATGAAAAGTCGGCATATGGTCAGACAGATGATGTTGGGCCGCCATTATTTTTTTCGACCTGAATATGATACCGCAAAATTGACATGATTGATGTCAAGCCAACATCATGCCAACATCACCAATGTCGGCTGTCGTGATAAGTCGGAAAAGTATCAGAAAGATGATGTTGGGCCGATTCTTATATTTCGACCTGATTATGATATCGCAAAATTGGTGTCAATCCAACATTGTGCCAATGTCATTAATATCAGCTATTGCGATAAGTCGGCATAGTGTCAAAAACATGATGCTGGACCGACGTTATCATTTCGACGAGATTTTGATATTGCAAAATTAAAGTCAAGCCAACATCGTGTCAACGTCAACAATATCATCAGTTATGAAAAGTCGGCGAAGTGTCAGAACATTGATGTAATTCCGACGTTATTATTTCGACGAGATTTTGACATCGCAAAATTGATGTCACGTCAACATCGCGATAACATCAACAATATCACCAGTTATGAAAAGTCAGCAAATGGTCAGAAAGAAATGTTGGGCCGACGTTATATTTTCGACAAGTATTAACTGATAGTCGCAAAAACTTAATAGTCAAGCAACTACATCTTGTCAACGTCAACCAGTTATGAATAGCCGCTGAAATGTCAGAACATTGATTTTGGATCGACGTTATCATTTCGACCTGGTTATGTTATCGGGATATTAATGTCGGGCCAACATCGCACCAACATCAACAATGTCGGCTGTCGTGAAAAGTCGGCAAAGTGTCAAAAAGATGATGTTGGGCCGACGTTATTATTTCGACTATAGATTATGATATCGCAAAACTGATGTCAAGCCAACATCGAGATAACATCAACAATATCACGAATTATGAAAATTCGGAAATTTGTGTTTCCGAATGTAAGACACGAACACGCAATCAAATAATCCTATGGGCATATAGATTGATTTGTCATATTTTCTTACTGGTTTTAATCAGAGGTAACAAAACTATTAGGCCAAAGTTAAAATGTTTGAAATATATCAATTCATTCCGGTCTAAATCTGCTGTCTTAATCATCAAAGTATGCAGGGGCATTTTGTAATAGACATGTTAAAGGGACTGAGTCTACCATGACGTGAATAAAAGCAGAAAAGTGGGAGAAACATAAGCCTTTTAATGAAAGTTTGGCGAAAATCCTACTAAGAATAGGCCTAACAGTTTTAAAGTTTCAAAAGTTTTAATTTTGTGGTGTCACATGCGAGCAGATCCCCATTTACCATGTAATAAGGATTCCACAAATAGTCATTTTATAAATGGCTCATGATCACTGACTGCTTTTCCCATGGAAATATATTTGAAATAATGTTTCTGATTACATAAGCCTATTGAATATAGGCTACAGGTAGGCCTACAATTTTCTTAGAAATGGCACTTCATGGAATTTATACTATGTGACAAATAGCTGCTCGCATGTGATGTCACAAATTTAAAACTTTAAAAATACGTAAGTCTGTTATTCTTTCATTGATTTTCGCCAAACCTTCATTTATATGTTTCTCCCACTTTTCTGCTTTTATTAAAACGAACTTGACGTCAGGATGGACTTCCGCTTTAAATTGGCTTGATCACGTGAGCACACGATCAGGCCAAGGGCCAACTTTTGGACATATACATGTGCGCGCACGCGCATATTTTTAATGAAGGATGCGTACGCGCGTGTCAAATCTTTAAAAAAAATCCCATATTCCTCAACTGGCAGTTTGCATACATTGCATCATTTTGCTATCTTAATTATCATAACGTCGTCTAAGGCGTCATTAATGAAAATCGAATTTAGTTCATATCTCATGACTGGTACTAAGATGACGCGCGGATCACCTAATTCGTCTCAGTGACGAATTCAAATCTAGTTCCAAATTGATTTTGACTAAGGTACATCGACACGAAAATAAGACACACAAACACACACATACACAGACACACACACAACACACACATACACACACATACACACACACTTACACACACGCTCACACACTAAATATTTTTTATTCATTTCCCGATAGGTCCAAACATAATTGATGTTATTTTCACGTGTTGGCGGCTTAACACGTGTTGGCAGCTTAAAGTACAAAACGAGTAAGTATACCTTCATTGCCAACAAAATGAAGTAAAATTGTGAAATGCAGAAGCAACAAAATTTCTGGTCTCCCAGATCTTCTTCAGTGTTTGTGGAGGCAAAAAAAATGGGAGTTGATTATCGGAAGAATATGTCATTTGTTACCCATGTGATCTCCCATGAATAAAAATGCGGGTGTCACTTCCGTTCTTTCTTTGTACCGAATATAATGTGTAATTCCCTCAAAGGCGTACACAGGATTTTGCAAGGGGGGGGGGGTTGTACATCCGCGGCCAAATCCTAGGTCTAAAATCGCCTGCCACCGAAAAGTGATTTTTTTAATTTTATAGCCGCGAAAAAATTACAAAATTTTTCGAACACCCCACCCCCCCGCGTACACGTATGAATTCCCGGCATTTTGACCTACAACACACACTTTTGAAGTTTTTAAGGGATTATCAAAATGACAGTATTTGTTTAAATTAGGATATTCCTTTAATATTTAGGTCCATGCATTCCTTTGATTGTCCTGCTAATCATACTTACACATTTATCAGAATATTCCGATGATCTCGATGAGCACATTATGTACGACATTATATTTGGATAAATCACTAAACGCTTATTTTCAATGTTATGAATAAACGCGCACGTGCCTTGTTTTCTTCTATTTAAGCAAACACAGCCTGATCAGTCGAATGTTGAAAGCAATTCATCCGAAAACCTCGAGAACCTAGTATATGGTATGTACAAAGAGAAAAGAAACTAATGTCTACCCTTATAACAATACTCATTGACTACTAAATAATTTACATGTCGTGTATAATTTTAATCTGTGACACGGCGACAATTTGTGCCGTCAGGTTTTGCACAAAACGGCACAAATTGTCGCCGACGATGTGACGCCCTTGCTGATTCCATTTTTTAGCCTCCGTGGCGACAATTTGTGCCATGAAAACAGAACCTAACGGCACAAATTGTCGCCACCGTCACAAACTGACGCCACTCACTAAATACGTGTGACTCTGTGTGTATGTGTCATATGTCTATAAGTGTCTGTATCTGTGTGTCATGTGTCTGTGGGTGTCTTTCTGTGTGTGTGTATATCTGTATATGTGTCTGTTTGTGTGTGCATGTGTGTCAGGTGTCTGTGTGTGTTTGTCATGTGTCTGTGTCTGTTCGTGCGTGTATCTTAGTGTCTGTGTCTGTATGTCTGTTTGTGTGTCTGGATCTGGATGTGTCTGTGTGTACGTGTCTGTGTGTTTGTCTACGTGTTTCTGTGTGTTTATGTGTGTGTTTGTGTATTAGTAGTGAGCCTAGGTGTAGTTATATGGGTTTATGTGTATGCGGGGTGTGTGCACATCTCTGTGCGTGTCTGTGTGTGTGTGTTTGTATGTTTGTGTGTCTGTAAGTGTATGTGTATGTCTGTGTCTCTGTATATGTCTATGTGTCTACATGTGTGTCTGAATGTGTGTGTTTCTATGTGTGTATGTATTTTTCTGTTTGTCTGTCTGTGTGTGTTTGTATGTCTGTGTGTCTGTAAGTGTCTGTGTATGTCTGTGTGTGTGTCTCTATGTGTGTATGTGCCTTTGCACATGTCTGTGTCTGTATGTATCTTTTTATGCGCCTGTGTGTTTGTCAGTGTGTATGTCTGTGTGTATGTATGTGTCTATTCGTGTGTCTGCATGTGTCTGTGTGTGTCTGTATGTGTCTGTGTGTTTGTTTTGTGTGTCAATTGTGTGTATGTGTCTGTGTTTGTATGTGTGTTTCTGTATGTATGTATGTGTGTGTCTGTGTGTGTGTGTGTTGGATGCCCGGGGGGGGGACTTTGTGTGCATTTGTATGTGTTAATTTGTATGTCTCTATGTGTCTGTTTGTGTATATATATGTGTGTCTAATTTTGTGTGAACGTGTCTGTGTGTGTGTGTGTATGTGTCTGTGTGTGTCTCTGTATATTTGCACATTTTTATGTTTCTGTGTCTGGTTGTGTGTCTGTGTATGGCTGTGTGTCTGTGTGTGTGTAAATCTGGATAAATTTTCATGAATTAACACAGTCAATGAAAGACACAATTATGAGAAGTTCAAATTTCTCACAGAACTTTATTGGAACTAAGATTTAAAATTGGTTAAAAATAACACATCAGTAGCACGCTTAGCATTTTTAACTCACATAGACACATGCTAAGACACACATACATGCACACGCATGAATAGATACATACGCACATGCACAGACATACAGAGACACACACAGATACATGATACACAAACAAATAGAAAAACACAGATACACACAGACACCACATGACACACACATACAGGCACAGACACACACATACACATACACACACACTACAGACACATACTGACACACATATAGACTCACAGGTACACACAAACATATACACAGACACACAAACATACACATACAAACACACAGACAGACACATAAACACGCACACAGACAGACAGATACACAAACATACATACCCACACAAACACACATACACATACAGACACACAAACACATACGAACAGACATACACGCATAGACAAACACACAGACACAAACAGACAGACACAGACATACAAACAAACACAGACACAAACAGACACATACAGACAGAAACAAAGACAAACACACGGACACACGCAGACACACAGATAAACAAACACCCATAGAGACACAGATAAACGCACATACACATACAAACACACAGACACATACAGACACATGTATACACACAGATACGTACAGACACACATATAGACACATAGGCACAGACTCACAAACATACACATACAGATACACAGACAGACACACAAACACACACAAACATACATACACACAGACTTACACAGACAATACACATACACAAACACGGACAAACAGACACAGACACACACACATAAACAAACAGACACACTAACAGACAGACACGGACAAACGCATATACACAAATAGACACATACAAACAGACACATGGACACATGCAGACACACAAACAGACACATACAAACACAAACAGAGACACACAGACAAACACAGACACATACACACAAATTGACACATGCAGACACACGAATAGACATATACATACACACACATAGACAAACACTGACAAACTCACAGGCACATAAGACACATACAGACACAGACACACGCACAGACACACAGACACATGCAGAGAGACACACAGACATACACAGACACTGACATACATACAAACACACATACAGACACACGCAGACTCACGAACAGACATACAGACACACACATAGACATACACATTGACATACACACAGACACACAAACAGACACAGACACACGCACAGGCACATACACACATACAGACACACACAGACATACACAGACACAGACACACAGACAGACACACAGAAAAATGCACACAGACACACATAGAAACACAGACACATTCAGACACAAATGCAGACACACATACAAACACACATATACATACACTCAAACAGATGCTTACGGACACACATATAGGCACACACAGACACAAACAGACGCATACATGCACAGATAAAGACATACATACACACAACCCACACAGACAAACACACATACACATACCGACAGAGAAACACATACGGACAAATAAACAGACACATGCATACATAGACAAACACACAGACACAAACGCAAACACAGACAGACAAACACACACACACCCATACAGACACAAACAAACAGACACATATACAGACACACTCACATGCACACAAACAAAAGTTATTTGATCATGGCTGGCTAAAATTTGTGCCGTCAACTCCGGGCACAAATTGTCGGCGACAATTTGTGTCGTCAGGTTTTTCACAAATCGTCACAAATTGTCGCCGGCGACAATTTGTGCCACAACAGACGTTTCGCTATGCCAAAATTGAGAGACACACTTATTAAGCAGTGAATAGGCAAGATCAACTCAATTCTATAAATTCTATAATTTTGGAAGAGTGACAATTTATCAAGCTGGGTTCTTTAGAAACTGCACTGTAAACAAATACAAAAAAGTGCTCAATATCCACGAAGAAAACTGGAGCACCTCAAACAAAGACACATACAAAGACATTCACACACGCGCGCGCACACACGAACACACACACACACCCACACACACACACACACACACGCGCGCACACGCACGTACTCATGCACACACACAACTACACACACACACACACACACACACACACACACATTTACACAGTCATACTTGCGGAGAATTATATGTCGGTGTGTGAGTGTTGGTGTGTCAGTACCAGATATACCTTGTGGGGAATTTTTATAGAACCACCTACACTTTTGGGTCCCTACATGTATATCTGCGTAAGTAGAGATGTGGGGTAAGGGGCGTCGATCCATGTTTCGGATTGGGGGGGGGGGGGGGCAAAGGTGAAAAAAATACAAAAATTTTTCGGCGTGTTTTTCCGTCGCGCACAAAATTGTAATACAGATTTTTGCGTCGTTTAATCGTATTTTATGCCATGTTTAATGTTTTTTTTTTTAGTGGCTTTCCAAATGCTGTTTTAAAACATACATTTGCATTGCCATATTATGAATTTTTTCAAGTTGTCAAATAATTAATTGGGGGGGGGGGGAGGGTAAGGGCAAATCGATATATCTTGCCCCCCCCCCGCCCAATATTTTCATTGGGGGAGGGCGAAACGATCGACCGCCTGCCCCCCCCCCCCCGGATCGACGCCTCTGTTTTTGGGGTACTGATATACCTGAATTTATGCCCTAACAAGCCAAAAAAAAAAAAATAGATACCCCCACAAGGGTATTACGCCATGTGTGGGAGCACGACACGCACGCAAGCCACACGCACGCACACACATCCACACACACACACACACACACACACACACACACACACACACACACACACATGCACATACACACACTATAATTTCGTAAATAAATATATGTGACAGATATAGGAGAGATATGATTATAGGAGCGTAACTTCAATAAAAGTTCGTCTATCCTCTGTGGACAAAAACAGCGAAGGTTGATAAACTCGTTTCCGCCAGGAGTCGAACCCGGATCTTTGACTCAGAATGGCAATATGATATCTCAAGTATACGCCTTAGGGACCCACTGTGGTTTTTGCAGTTTTGAACCTTTGTGTTATTATACTTTTATATATAGGGCATCAGATTTTTTTTTTCGAATAATGACAAACCCTATATGCCTTAGCTAAATTTCATGTTAAGATACACGTATTATTATAACTTCTTTTTTTTACAAGTGTTACCACTGAAGACGTTTGATAATTTGCATATATATTTACAAATCAGTGCAAGGCACTACAAACCATTTAAATTAACTTGAAATACTACTAAACATAAACAATTTTCATTTTTTCTGGCACAAAATTATTGCAATTTCCGGAGCATAGAGCGTGCCGAAAATCTTGACTGTTTTTGCCCCCATCCGATCAGTAGATCGACGCCGCGGTCAGTTTTACTGGGTTAACATTTCACACCAAAAAATTATATCATTACGAATAAACAAACAAATTACATCAATCAATCAATCAATCAATCAATCAATCAATCAATCAATCAATCAATCAATCAATCAATCAATCAATCAATCAATCAATCAATGTAAATACAAGTAAAGTGATAAATAATACTCTCCTCAGCTTCTCGATTTTCCACAATGTTGTCGAGATGCAAAAGCCCGCGAATAGTTAAAACATAAAAGACGCACAAATGAACCCATGATTATTTTCACTTAGCGTTTATCGTTTTTTTTTTAGAACAACATCTTTTCACGTTCGTAAAACCTGGCGTCCATTAGGGCACAGACAACACACGGAATGCAAACTTAGTAATACGCAACCTATACGCATATTCTTGAAAGATTCCGTTTACTGTCTTTATCGGTCCTAAACCCTTCTCGGCGTTTCCTCACTTTTGAGATAGAGCAAAATTTCCTCATCAATATTTTGGGCGGGCTAGCGTCCACTAGACAAGATTAAGAAGGATCGCGGAAGCAAATCATGTCATTTCGGCATTCTGTCCGCGTCAGTAGCGAAAAAAGGATGTGAAAATCATGGTTTCCTGGAATATACTAGAAATTCAGTGGCGGATCCAGGATTTTGATAAAGGGTGCGAAAGCAGCGAGGGAGCGAAGTGACCGAGCGGGGGACGGTGTGGGAGGGGGTATCCCCCTCCCACGGTAAGGATTTTTTTTGAAAAATCGTGTTTAAAAGTCGCATTTTCAGATCATTTTTTTATTGGGAATAACACCAGAGGCGTCGATCCTGGGGGCGGGGGGGTCCAATGAAAATATTGGGGGCAAAACATATCGATTTGCCCTCAATAATTGGGACAAATTTGAAAAATTTCATAATGTGGCAGATGCAAATAATTTAAAAAGCATTGGAAAGCACTATAAAACCATTAAACATGGCATAAAAATACGATTAAACATACAAAATTGCCAATTTTTCGGAGATTTTTTTACGTTTGGCCCCCCCCCAATCCGAAACATGGATCGACGCCCCTGAATAACACTAGCTTAAACAGTGGCGTAGGAAAGTCTTCAGACCTGGGGTGGGGGATGATCCCCTTGTTCGCTTCATGTATATATTTATATATACGAATTTGTATGTATAACAGGCGCGCGGTCGTCTTGCGACCGGGCGACAGAAAAATTACATTTTTGATCTCTTAATAAACGCTATTTCTGAGTCTAATTTCACCTTGAATCTTGCACAAATTAGTGGTGCTTTTAACTAGAAAAGTCAGGGGTTTGATCAATATCACATAATATCTTGCTACCCCTGAAACTTGGGGGATGTTTGTAGACACCATCCCCCACCTCAGAACCTGGAGGATATATCCCCCCCCGCTATCTAAGCTCCAGAACTTAAAATTGTTATTCACGAATAAAAATTCTGGCGGGTGTTTCACGTAGATTTAAGTCGAACTTAAGTCGTTCTTAATTCCAAAACTCATGCACTGATTGGCTGATTCGCGAGTTAGGAACGACTTAGCATACATGAAACACCCCTCCCCCCCCCCCCGGGATTGATTGATTGTAAAATAGAGGGAAAAAAAAGGAAAATGAGATACCTCTTATTTTTTTTTGTGACGATTGAAATATCGACTCTGAGCGATTCACTTAATCAATTTCAGGCACATTTCATTAACGATGATAGTGATTTACCTGAGGCCTAGCTGCTCCACAAAAGTTTCAAAGTTAAGACCTTGTCTCGAGACTTGACTGGTTTTAAACCGTTTTATTTTGATTTTATAATATCTATGAATTGATTCAAATACGTAGGAAATAGGCGATAAAAATTAATAATGAAGGAAAATGAAAAATTGTCTTTGTATACCTTAATTGGGGATCAAAGTCAAAGGACAGCTGCCGTAGTACCGAACGCCCGCGCTAAACAGATGCTCAAGTACGTTCGTGCGTGACTGAACGTACGTTCGATCGATCGACCGATCGCGCGCGTGCATGCATAAACTTTTTTTTTTAGTACCCGAACCACAAGTATTTTCCTAAAACAATTCGCCTCGGTGCCAATCTAAATTCGCGCATTATTATGATTAAACCTGAATGTATAGAAGAGGGGCGCTTGTTGCGGCACAAATTGCTGCCGGCGACAATTTGTGACGCTCTTGCTGATCCCAATTTTTGGCCTCACTGACGACAATTTGTGCCATGAAAAAAAAAACCTAGCGGCACAGATTGTTGCCAACGTCACAAATTGTCGCCACTAACTAAATATGAGTGTGTATGTTTGTATGTCTGTCGTGTGTGTACCTGTGTCAGTGTGTGTGTTTGCTTGTGTGTCTAATTGTGTGTCTGTTTCTGTTTGTGTGTCTACGTGTGTATGTGTCTGTTTGTGTGTCTGTATGTCTTTGTGTTTGTCTGCGTGTGTCTGTGTGTTCGTCTGTGTTTGTTTGTGTGTGAATTTGTCTGTTCGTGTGCCTGTATGTGTCCGTGCGTTTGTATGTGTCTGTGTGTGCGTCTATGAGTCTGTATGTGTCTAGTCTGTGTGTGTCTGTTTGTGTGTCTGTGTGTTGTGTTTTGTATGTGTTTGTGTCTGTATGTCTATGTGTTTCTGTGTGTCTGAATGTGTCTGTTCGTGTGTTTGTATGTGTCTGTGTGTGTATCTATGTGTCTGTGTCTAGTCTGTATGTCTGTTGTTTGTTTGTGTGTCTCTGTGTTGTGTGTTTGTCTGTATGTGTGTGTTTGTTTGTATGTCTGTGTGTTTGTCTATGTGTTTGTGTCTCTGTATGTTTTTGTTTGTCTGTGTCTGTGTGTGTCTGTGTGTATCTGTTGTTTGTTTGTAGGTGTCTGTGTGTTTGTCTATGTGTCTATGTGTCTGTTTGTGTTTCTGTGTGTGTGTGTGTCTGTGTGTCTTGATTTGTCTTTGTCTTCGTAGTGTGTGGGTGTGGGTATATGCGTTTATGTGTATACAGGGTTTGTGTAACTTTGTGTGTGTCTGTACGGTATGCATGCATCTATATATGTGCCTGTGTGTCTGTGTGTGCATGTTTGTATGTCTGTGTTTGTCTGTGTGTCTTTGTGTATGAATGCGTTTCTGTTTCTGCATGTGTCTGTGCATCTGTATGCCTCTGTGTCTAGTCTGTATGTGTCTGTTGTCTGTTTGTATGTCCGTGTATTGTGATGGTCTGTATGTATCTGTGTGTCTGTTTGTATGTCTGTGTGTGTCTCTATGTGTATGTGTCTGTTATCTGTTTGTGTGTCTGTGTGTTGTGTGTTTGTCTATGTGTTTGTGTCTCTGTATGTTTTTGTTTGTCTGTAAGTGTCTGTGTGTGTCTGTTTGTGTGTCTGTATGTATATGTTCTGTTTGTTTGTCTGTAGGTGTCTGTGTGTTTGTCTGTGTGTCTATGTGTCTGTTTGTGTTTCTGTGTGTATGTCTGTGTGTGTTTCTGTGTGTGTGTCTGTGTGTCTTTGTCTTCGTAGTGTGTGGGTGTGGGTATATGCGTTTGTGTGTATACAGGGTTTGAGTATCTTTGTGTGTGTCTGTGTGTGTGTGTGTCTGTACGGCATGCATGTGTCTATGTATGTGCCTGTGTGTCTGTCTGTGTATGTTTGTATGTCTCTGTGTTTGTGTGTCTGTGTGTATGAATGCATTTCTATTTCTGTATGTGTCTGTGTCTAGTCTGTATGTTTCTGTTGTCTGTTTGTATGTCCGTGTGTTGTGATGGTCTGTATATGTCTGTGTGTGTCTGTATGTGCATGTGTGTGTCTATGTTTGTGTCTATGTGTGTGTATGTGTCTGTTGTCTGTTTGTGTATATGTGTGTTGTGTGTTTGTCTGTATGTGGCTGTACGTCTGTTTGTGTGTCTGCGTGTTTGTCTTTGTGTTTGTGTGTCTGTGTGTCTATGTATGTGTCCTGTTTGTGAGTATATGTGTTTGTATGTGTGTGTGTGTCTGTGTGTCTGTTCCTGTGTCTGCGTGTTTGTCTGTGTGACTAATTGTGTGTCTGTTTGTGTCTGTGTGTCAGTGTGCTTGTCTTTTGGTGAGTCTGTGCATTTTTGTGTGTGGCTATTTGTGTGTGGCTTAATGCTTTTGTGTGTTTGTGTATGTATGTGTCTGTATGTGTCTGTGCGTCTGCCTGACACTCACAACCACACTCAAGCTTACAGAGACATTTATAGAATCCAAATACACACCATACACTTGTACATCCTCTTTCCGACACCACACCAACTACCAACTCACACACATGCACAAAAACAAACATGCACAGCCATTCACACACACACACAAGCACACACAGACATACAGACACGCAGATACAAAGAGACGCACACATACAGACAAGTTCTAAGACAAACACACAGACACATTCAGACACTGACACATTCATACACACAGACACACAGACAAACATACACATTACATGTAGTTACATTGACGCATACATACACGCATAAACCCACATCCACACAAAACGAACTCAAAGACACATAGAGACACACACACAGACAAAGACAAACACATGTAGACACACAATCAGACACAGAGACAAACACGCAGACACACAGACACATACAGACACACAAACAGGCACATATCCACACAGACAGACACGTAGACACACATACAAACACGTATACACACAGAATAGATACATACAGATGCACAAACAGACACATACAGACACATACAGACACATACAGACACACAAGCACACAGACAAACACACACACACAGCTAAGCACATATACAAACAAACAGACACACAGACTCACACACAAACACAGACATATACAGACACAAATGTAGACACACAGAGACACAGACACATACACACAAAGACACACAGACACAAACAGACACACAATTAGACACACAAACAGGCAGATACACATACAGACAGACAGACAGAGACATATATAGATACACAGACTTACACACAGAAAAACACAGAGACACATACAGTCACACAGACACATACACACAGACACACAGACACATACAGACAAACAAACAGGCACATATGCACACAGACACATACAGACACACAGTCACATAGACACACATACAAACACGTATACACACAAAATAGATACATACAGATGATAAACAGACACATACAGACACACGAACAGACACATACAAACAGACACACAGACTCACACACAAACACAGACATATACAGACACACATGTAGACACACAAAGACACACATACACATACACACAAAGACACACAGACACAAACAGACACAATTAGACACACAAACACGCAGATACACATACAGACAGACAGACACACACACAGATACATAGATACACAGACTCACACACAGACAAACACAGAGACACATACAGACACACAAACAGATGCACCCAGACAAACAGAAATATGCAGACACACAAACACACAGACATAACAGACACACATACACATACAGAGAAACACGCAACAGACACAGATACAGACAACAGACACATACATAATAGACACATCTAGACACATTGACACACAGGCCATACAGACGCACAAACAGACACAAACAGACACACAATCAGACACACAGACAAACACACAGACACAAACAGTCACATACAAACACACACATACAGACTCACAGACACGCACGCAGACACAAACAGTCACATACAAACACACACATACAGACTCACAGACACGCACGGACATATACAGACACACAGACACATAGACGCACAGACACATACATACTAGACACATCCAGACACATTGACACACAGATCATACAGATGCACAAACAGACACAAATAGATAGACATAGACACTTACAGACACACAGAAACGTAAAGACACACATAAACACACACAAACACAGAGACACACACAAACACACAGACACACAGACACACAGACACATACAAACACACACCACACAGACACACAGACCGACAACAGACCCATACAGACTAGACACATACAGACACGCACACATAAATGCACGCACGCACACAGACACATACAGACGCACAAAGAGACATATTCAGACACACACAGACACATACAGACACAGGCACAAATATACGCATACAGTGACACAGACAAACACACGGACACTAACACACACACACATACACACACACACACACACACACACACACACACACACACACACACACACACACACACATAAACGATAATGCTGCAACATGCTTTGATTATGGTTGGCGACAATTTGTGCCGTCAGGTTTTTCAGAAATCGTCAGAAATCGTCACAAATCGCACAAAGAGACACGTCGTCATATCGTCAGAAATCGTCAGAAATTGTCGCCGGCGACAATTTGTGACGCGGCGACAATTTGTGCCGCAACAGGCGCTTCTTACAACAAAATGTGATTTGATGATGATAACGGACTATTTGCGTGAATCAGAAGAAAATTTATGAAAACGCGCGTTATATCAAAGGCGATATAAAAATACGTGTATTTTTTGCAGAAGTTTCTGCATTTATTGAGAAATCAAAACTCACAAATTCTTCATAAAATATTCATAAACAACATATAGATACACACGAATGTGACAATTGAGTTATACTGTATTTAAAACAAATCATAGACGTTATTTAATGTATAGAGGTATGTAAGCCAAAAAATTGAGATAAATGCACGGGCCAGATATCATAAGCAAGATAGCTTGATTGATAACAGCCCGGGGAGGCGGGGGCTACATAAAAACCTTAATATGCAAGTCCGTTATGTATAGAACAAGGTGTCACGTATAGAAAAATAGAGTAGAACGAAATTGTGGAAAGAAGGGAAAAAGGAGAAAAAATTGCAAGTCCGGGAATGTGGGTGAGTGCAGGTGAGAAGTTTACAAATAATTTGGATAGAAGATTTTTTTTTTTTTTTTTTACAAAGCCTTAAAAGAAAAACGAGATGCAGAGAGTTTGATCAGGTAAGACATTGCAAACATCTGGACCATGGTGTCTTATCGATTTATGAGCTAAGATTGTTTTGGGGTTGGTTAAATGGAGGTCAGATGAGTGTCGGGTGGGATATAAATGAATATCTTTATTGTACACAAAATATTTCGAAAGGGCATTGGTATAGTACTAGTAGAATATTTGTACATGACTATTGCCGTTTGAAACGTGTGAATATCGTCAATTTTTAAGGTCTTCAAGTTATTATGGTATCAGTATGAGCTATGTAATGTGAATGGGTAAAGATGCGGAGTGCTTTCTTTTGGCGGAGAAATATTTTGTCTATGTTTAACTTATTACTATTATCCCATCCCATACTATGTTACAATAGGACAAAATGAATAAATTATAGATCATAAATAGTGATTTTTGAGAGAGGTAAAATTCTAGTTTTTTTTTTAATTTTACAAAATGCCAATATTTCTCGAGGCTAACATGCAAATACTATAAATATGACTATTCCAGGATAAATTTGAGTCTATTAATACACCTACGAATGTTGTTTCTTGCTTTTCAATAATGGCTATGTCATCAATAAATTTTTTATTAAATTCCTGTTTAGACTGCACGGTGCTTGAAATACATAAAGTTTGTTAAAGCCACTGGCTAACATTTACCACAGTTTAAAAAAAAATGTGAGCTACATAATCCTCCATGCTCCAAGTGTCTTTGATAAGATCTAAAAATAAAGCCATGAGAAAACGGTATTTCAAAATGATTATTTAGTGTTTAAAAAAAAAGTGAAAATCGTAAGTTGACCAGATTCACCTGCCCATTTCCTCCCATAGACCTACTGTGTGTGGATCTAGGTTATTTTTTTTACTCGCCCCGAGTACTAATTGTTTATTCATTCATATCTTGCCAGTGGCAGCATACATTTCCAAACTTTTGTATTCCAGGGTGTTTACTTGTCCATTCAAACACTACCATGTAGCTAAGATACCAAAGTTTGACAATTTTGAATTTGAAGCTCCAAAATGTTAGCCTATTACTTTAATTGTAAATGCAGTACATACATTTGAAAAATTAAATTGTCTGCGCGCCCCTTGCGCCCCTGCCCTCGGGCCCTGCCTGGATCCGCCACTGAAATTTCTGCGCATTGACTGCAGACATGCCTGGGAGTGTTTTGGAATCGAGAAGGGCACGAAATGCCGCGGAACCGGTTGACCCCTCCGCGTCTTGATCGTAATTGTCCATGCACAGCTTCGCTTGTGCCTAGTTCACAACCCACGGCCGCCGCGTTTTTCTAAACCGTGGGGAGGGTTAGGCAAGAGCAGGGAGGGAGTACGTCAACGCACGTCACTCCCACGGTTGCGTGCATCGTACGTTGCACACGCCAATTGAGTTGTTCGTGCTCAGACATCGTGCTTACAACGTACGATCTCCGTGCGATTGCAGCGTTATCGTACGGAGGCCGTTCACGTGCTGCTCACTCACTTTGTCCTTACTCACACGCATGTTGTAAGTGCGTGCAACTGTGCGAGTTTTTCCGCCCGTACTTTGGGTGAAACCGTAGCCCGAACGCAGCTCGAACGCAGCGAAGTTCTTGTCGTGCACTAAAAGTGCTACAGAGTGTCTGCGTGCTCCCAAATCCGTACTGAGGCGGTACTTACCACGTACGGATCTCCAAATTTTTCCCACATTTTTGCCAGTATAGACAGCACGCACTTGCAAGTATACGGTGGGTTGGGACCGGGGCTTTATACATCTCCGTATCGCAGGGGCGGCGGAACGTATTTTCGTTTGGGGGGGGGGGGGGCAAAGCCAAAAAAGGGCACTTATATGTCAAAAGGGGCATTGGGCGCAAGCAGATATTTTCACCATCAGATCAGGTGTTTGCTTGAAGATGCTGTTTTTAGCGGCAATCTAACTCGAACCCAACCTTTTTAAAATGGGTTCCGATCTGAAACATGAAATGTATAGGCCTACACATAATCCGCAAGCGAGCGTAGCGAGCGAGCGGTTTGAGAAAATTGAGAAATGTTAAGTTGTAAAACTCGCTTTGTGGTCTATTCTGGCGCTAATAAGAGCACTGATTTTTTGTAGTATTTAAAAAAATAAAGAACATCTGTCTAGATCAAACTTTTCTGCTTTAAGTAGCTGTTTCTTCACGGTAATGTAACTTGAGCAAAACTTTTTTGAAGGGAATTTCTAACCATTTAAACATGAAATATACATGTATCTACCTCGCGAGCGAGCGGTTTGAGAAAATTGAGAAATGTTAAGTTGTAAAACTCTCTTTGTGGTCTATTCTGGCGCTAATAACAGCACTGATTTTTTTGTAGTATTTAAAAAAAATGAACATCTGTCTAGAACAAACTTTTCTGCTTGAAGTAGCTGTTTCTTCACGGTAATGTAACTTGAGCAAAACCTTTTTGAAGGGGATTTCTTATCATTAAAACATGAAATATACATAATATCTACCTCGCGAGCGAGCGGTTTTGGAAAAATGGGAAATTTTAAGTTGTAAAACTCGCTTTGTGGTCTGTTCTGGCGCTAATTACAACTCAGAATTTTTGCAGTGTGTTAAAAAGATGAAGAACATCAAACGAATCCATAAGAATCAATGAGCAAATACGTTAGTGAGGGCAGAGATGATAAACTAGTTTCGTTATAAATTACAAAGTCATGGTGCACATTGCGAATACTTGAAGTTCTGCTGAAGAAAAAGGGGCATTCTCTTTACGAGGTGATTTTCTTTGCTGAAGAGAAGAAAAGGCGACCGTAGGAAAGTTACCTCACGAAAAACACCTTTTTTATCGCTTGAGTATATAAAATAGGGCCATGTAATCACGAAAAAAAGTGGAGAGGGTCCAATTTTTGCAAGCGCAGACGGCTCTATAAGATGAGAGGCCAAATGCCCCCTTCTATAGGTACATAATGTGCCTCTTCTTTGAACAAAGTATTTTCTTTCTCTGTTATGTGCCCCATCAGACAGTCAGAGGCAAAAATACATAGAATAAACAATTACAAAAATAAAAGAAAATCATCTCCAGTGACGAATGTGCGTATATAAACGTTTCACTGCACTCAGTATGGGTTCAAACCAAGATAAGGCACATTCAACTTAGAAAAAAGGCATTATTTGCCTGCAATTAAAATCGGGGGGGGGGGGGTGGGGCAAACAGTAGCATGGCATAATTTTACTACCACATGAGGGCATTAAGAGGAGATGCTAAATGCCCCTTTTAGGCACAAAATGCTTGTTGAATATGATTTACCTAATTACGTCTATTGTAGGCCTATACGTGCCCCGTTAGGGGCAAAAAAAATAATATAAAGAAGACAAATATCGACAAAAATGAGTAGACTAAAAAAAGGCGTCATTTCACAAAGGGCACATTTCATTTTGGAAAAAGGTGCATGCGTCATTTCACAAAGGGCACATTTCGTTCTGAAAAAAGGCATTTTTTTGCTATCCATTTTTTTTTTTGGGGGGGGGAAGTGCCCCCTGCCCCCTCCCCCCGTTTCCGCCACCCCTGCCGTATCGGCTCCTTTCTTTCCTGAATCATTCTGCGTTTCTTCTGCTTGCCTTTGCGAAGCTCACAATGGGGCTTTTGCTGAAGAGGTTTAAGTATTACAGATAAACGGGAAGTTCTGACGATCTCACGACAATGCAGATAATTGCTGAAGGCATTGAAGGTGTTAGGAAGTTAATTTCCGGATCCAGATATTGGTCTTGACCAACATTTTGTCCTCCACCGAAAGTACGTCGGGAAGTGTTCGGGAATGATAGGGCTACAGACATTGAACAGAATTATGCGGATAGGTTGCGGATTTACTAGTTTGCATTCCGTGTCTTGTCCGCGACCAATTCAATTAGTGAACGCCGGGTAGCTGAGACCAACATTTGGACGCGGAAATAAAATCCCCAAAACCTTCAGCAACTTTTCTGCATTGTCATGAGGACATCGTCAGGAGATCTTACCTTTTTGTAACACAATTCCGCCTTTTCGGCAACCGTTTTGACTTCAATGTAAGCACATTCATGCAGTCATGTCGTGCAGTTATGCATTCATGCATGACTCGACAGTATACAAATAATGCACATTAGCGAGGTCGTTAGTAAAAACTATTGACCGCGAGGTAACTTTCTAAAAATCTGAAACACACGAGGCCGAAGGCCGAGTGTGTTTTGGATTTTTTATAAAGTTACCGAGGGTCAATAGTTTTACTAACGACCGAACGCGTAATGTGCATTATTTGTTTTATAAAATGGTTTAAAAAATCTGACCGGGCATTAGTAAAAACTAATGCCCACTCGCATAACACACAGGATCAACATGACCATTTTATAAATCGTAATAATTCTCATTATGTACACCTACAGATGTTAGTCAATGTGCATGATCATTCTTATTTTCACATAATATATCGTGTAGAAACAACCCTGTAAAATCATTTTGCTCAAAACCTTTTCGTTATAAAGTTACGTCACTCATTTATGTTAGGGGAAATTACTTTTTTGTTGTGTTTATTTAATATCTTTCTTTCCGCCTAACATCCACCCTTCATTTCTGTCGTATTGCTATTTCTTATCAGCACTTATAAGAAAATCGAGTCCGACTACACCGTTCTACCACTGTGCTTTTCAGGAATCAGACTTCCCTTCAAACTGTAAACGAGTTCACGAAAACGTTCGCCACATGAGGTAATGTAAAACAAATATCTGTTGGAAATGCAACCTTTCTCCAGAAAAAAATCTTTTATGCACCCCTCCCTCGGCTCACTCCACAGCATATACGATACCCCAAAACACTCCCCCTTTCCGGAAAATATACCTCCTTTTTATTGCTAAAGGGAGGGGTGTTTTAAATCTGTGGAACTGAGCGACTTTTAGACCGCCGGGCTGAACGTGATTTTTTTTGGACTTGTGATCTTGATTGAGAATTGTTTTATCTTTGCTACCCCCCCCCATCGCGAAGTGACTTGATTTTTTTTTTACTCCCCCCCCCCGGGACTTTTCTGCCGCCGGGCTGACCATGAAAATATTTGGAATTAGGATTTGGCCGCGGATGAACACCCCCTTTAAAAATTCTTTTGAAAATTCAATTGTTATGTTACATAACAATCGTTGTCTAGTTGTGCGTGCGGAATGGGGATTATTGGAAATCCCATGTTCGGGAAACACACGCGGGGATTCCCCGCGTATTCGGCCCCGGAAGTACGTCATTTTGGACAATTCAGCCAGGATTGGTTTGGACTCGGGGCTATCCATTCTCAAAATTACTCATTTCTATAATCATTTTGTAAGAAAAGGTACATATGTTTAAAGATTGTGCCCGGGGGGGGGGGCACGGGGCAGTGTCATTATACTACGTGTAGGCCTACACCATGCGCGTGTGAAAAAAACGCGTAAAAAGGGTGTTTTTCACGGTCGGACGATGTACGCGCGTACCGTGAAAAGGGTATCAAAATCAGGAAAAAAGGGTAGGCCTATACTTTTAATCGACTGTTTACTTCAAAAGGGTATCTTTTCAAAACTTGAATTATGGCTACTATGTTTAGGTATTCGGGAGATCGCACTTTCAATTACGTGTGTTAGGGTCATTTTGAAAGTCCATACACACGCATGGTGTACACCTCACTGTAATGACACTGGCCCCCCGGGAGATTGTGTCATTAATTTGCACGTCAAAAAACATCTAAATGAATGAAATCAGTTGAAATCATATCCAATAAGAAGATTAATATAAATAAACACCCCTCATAGAGACTTGTGGTAAAATATTGAGTTTTGGTGGAAAATTTGGACGGTTAAACTTCATCCTTTTCTAAATGACTTCGACGTCATTTTCAAAAAAATCCGTGACGTCGACGTGCACGGGCCGTTCCAAAATTGTCCGATCAGCCGTTAGCCGAAGGTCGCGCGGAGTTTAGCCGTTTGCGCTCCGCTGGTCTCGACGATACACATTACCGTGATTCGCAATTTGAGCAAAATTTAAACTCACGGGAAGAACAACATACTGGTAACAGGTCGTTATTAGTTTTTCTCATAAAACAACAAATTCATTACGTATGGATCTGAAACTTTCAACACAAACGATTTGTAAGTACTAAACTACCGTTTGGTATTGATAATGAAGGGAAAGTAACAATCTTTAAGGATTCAAACAAACACACTGAACAAACCGGAGTTCAAAATAGGGTTCAAAATGTCACCCCGGTCACTACCCCATGATGAATTTCTCGCAAAACTTAGACCCATTGTAAAAACTATATAGGCCTACGTGAACCCATGTTTACGGTGGTTTTGTTATTTGTTATTTGTTATTTTATTTTTTTGTCGAAAATGGGACCCATTTTTCGGGATTTCTTGAGAAAAAAAACCCCACCCCGGGGGGGGGGGGTCACATTCCCGATGAAAGTACCGGTACCCCAGGATATCAGGGGAAGCCGGGGGGGGGGGGGTGACTATACCGTCCCCCTTGCTGTTGGATATGGCTCACCAAATATCCGGGAGGTCAGCGCGCGTACCCGGCGCGTTGTTGTTGTTGTTGTTGTTGTTGTTGTTGTTGTTGGTTTTATTGCCGTTTTTGCATTCTTTAAAGAATATTTACGCCAAAAGTTGCAATAAAGCTTTTTGCTTTATTTTCGAATTAAATTTGAATACTTTATCTTATTAAAAATTTGTTTGATTTTGGCATGAAATAGAATAAAACGAAAACAAAATTCGTAGTTTCATGAGGATCTCGACCAGCTATTCACGCGCACAACGCACTAGTACACACGCGCACGCGGCACGCGCACACACGGCTCATTGGCTGATTTGTTGGCTCACTAAATCAGGCTTATTGCGTTGTCTGTTGATCAATTTGTCAAGAATACATATTCGTAGTACCGTACCTTACCGTAGATCTAGATCCAGGGAAGTTTTGTAAGTTCAGTTATTGTGTACGTACATGAATTGTTATTTATCTGTGACTTGAGATTGATTATTTCACTCAGAAACTTCATTTTGACAACTTAATTGCCACTGATTGAATGATTAATATGTCATATTACTCATTCAATCAGTGGCAATTAAGTTGTCAAAATATTATGAGTTGAGAAGTCGGTCAATGAATTGTGTTGTGTGTCTATGGTAAGCTGAAGTCGTTAGATGCAATTAAAACAGAACATTTTTCTTCTTTTCTTCAGTACCGTATGTACCAAGACCAAGGAAATCCTGTTGTTTTGCTTCTTTGAACTTACAGTAGGAACAGTAAACGTGACCTTGGTATAATTAGAAGGGGTACGGCCGGGCGCGGCCGGAGCATGGGAGCCAGGGTGGCTGGCCTTTGCAAAATATAGGCGACTAGTCCCATGCGTGTAAATTTTTGTATGGTAATTGGTATGGCGATTCTTACTTAGTCGACTTCTCGGCAAACCTGGACTTTAGTTCAGTTCTAAACAATGTACAAAATCATTTTGGGCATACCAATTCTCATGGCGCTAGTGCATTAACGCATCCAAGCCCAACAACAGCAAATTTTTTAGATCATTTATTCCGTCAGTCGTGTCAGTAGATACGTTGACGGAATAAACCGCACACGCTTAAGTCGGCAACATTGAATAATAGATTTCTTCTACCCCTACCACAACCCTAACCCTAACCCTAATTTTCCGTGAAAATTATCAATTTATGGCAGTTAAACTTGCTGTGATTTGTGTACCCTACATGAATCATTATATGTGGGACTACGTGGATGCGTTAATGCACTAGCGCCCCAATTCTCCGATTCTTCATTTGATTAAAAGAAAGTAACGTAACGTTAGATCTAACTTAGTCTACGGGGTCTGTCCGTTTTCTTTGGGGACTTCTCATTTAACAGTATTTTTGACATTTGTTAGGTCAGTCCCCTTAATACAAAGGACAGACGGGTATACCAGTACATTTTCATGCGCGTGAATTCACATCAACAGTGCAGGAAATGAACTATCTAAGCTTGTCAGACGACCTGACCAGCAGCTGCATGTTTTTACTAACCGAGGTCAATACCGGAATGGAATCAGCTACCTAACTCTGTAAAGTCAATCCAGGATAAAGACAAGTTCGAATTCGCAGCCCAAAAACATTTTGACAACAAGCAAAGCAACCAAAATTAGTGCTTCTCCCTCCGCGCTTTCACCATCAGCGCACCACACACCTGCCCGGTTGGTTTCTCTACGGAATGTTGGGTAGTATCTAAGAAGAAGAAGAAGAAGGCAGTGGATCTCATTTGCAAATATCCCCACAGACCAGGAAAAGATAATCCATGCCCTTAGGCTATTAATGAAGGGCATGTCAGTGAAATCTGGGGGTCAGTGATTGCCTAGAATTTGAAAAATGCAAAAGAAAAACAATAGCCGTTTAGTGTACGTTCTCGCGAGAAAAAAATTTAAATCTGAGTCTAACAAACACTATAATTCCACTAAAACTAAGTTTCCAGCTCCCATATTTTGCTAAAGGTTCCCAGATGGCATTTTCTTCTAAATGCCATTGTATTTACACAATGTTAATTTTTAGGCATGCAAAAGAGATCCCATGCCTTTAATACACCTATCAATTGTAAGACGCACCCCTCGACCCCCAGGAATGGTGCGTCACTTGTCAAACGTGAGTCGGATTTTCATATACCATGACGGACCTGTGTGTCTCGACTATGACGGACCATTTTCTTACAATTACTGTGCCTAGGCTTATTTAAACGTATACAAACTGACGTNACCCCATTCACCATGCTGTGACGGCCAAATGCTTCCATGACGGTACCCTGTGTCATTATTTGTTGGTATATGACCCACCCACGACGCACCATTCCCGGGGGTCGAAGGGGTGCGTCTTACAATTAATAGGTGTATAACAACTTTTAAATGAATATTAACATCAAGGATACAACCATTTTTATGCCTCCGCAACAAAGTTGCCGGAGGCATTATGTTTTCGGGTTGTCCGTCCGCGCGTGCGTGCGTGCGTCCGTCCTTTACCGGTTCTCGTTACCACGATAACTTATGAACCGCTGATCGAATTTTGATGTCAGTGGGACCAAGTATGTACTATTGGGCAACAATGAACTGATTAGATTTTGGAGCTGAAAGGTCAAAGGTCAAAGGTCACCGGGCCTAAAATATGTCTGATTTGGGCTCGTTACCACGATAACTTGTGAACGGCCAGTCTGATTTTGATGTAACTTGGGTGAAGTATGTATTATGAAGCAACAATGAACTGATTAGATTTTGAGGTTGAAAGGTCAAAGGTCACCAGGCCTAAAATATGTCTGACTTGGGCTCGTTACCACGATAACTTGTGAATGGCCAGTTGGATTTTGATGTAACTTGGGTGAAGTATGTATTATGATGCAACATGAACTGATTAGATTTTGGAGCTGAAAGGTCAAAGGTCAAAGGTCACCAGGCCTAAAATATGTCTGATTTGGGCTCGTTACCGCGATAACTTGTGAACGGCCGGTTGGATTTTGATGGAACTTGGGTGAAGTATGTATTATGAAGCAACAATGAACTGATTAGATTTTGGGGGTCAAAAGTCAAAGGTCACGAGGCCTGATGTCTGATTTGGGTTCATTACCATGTTAACTTAAGAATGGCTGGTCTGATTTGATGTTGCTTGGGTGAAGTATGTATTATAAAGTACCAATGAAACAATCAGATTTCAGGGTTAAAAGGTCAAAGGTCGAAGGTCACAAGGCTCCATACTTAGTGTCTTTACCACGATAACATGAGAACGGCTTATCGGATATTGATGTACATGTAACTTGGGTGAAGTAAGTGTTATAAGGTACCAATGAACTGATCATATTTTGGGGTTCAAGGGTCAAAGGTCAAAGGTCACAAGGACCTATACTTGATATCTTTACCACGATAACTTGAGAACAGCTTATCGGATATTGATGTAATTTGGGTGAAGTATGTATTATGGGGCATAGATGAAATTTCAGAGTTGAACGGTCAAAGGTTACGATACCCCGTACATTCAAAGTTTTTAATTGGACGGGGGTGCGGAGGCATACCCCATTGACTGCGCGCAGCTGAATTGCTCTAGTTTACTTACGATGTCAATGTTTTCAAGCAATTTCTGTCCATAACGGGCGTCGCTTGAACCCTTCTTCTTCATAGGAAACTGCTCAAACTGAATGCGCATGCGCGATGACCCAAGATGTATCGCAGCTGACGACAATCGATCCTGTCTACAAACGGAAACTTTCCGTTTGTATACCCATGCATTGACTGCGCAACAGTCAAATTGTTTTTTACTGTATGTTATGTTAGTTATCATTTTTTTCTCTTTTTTTAGTGTATCATTCATGCAATGGGTGGAGTTACTGTAGAGCTGGTGGAAGTAAAGAGAGGCCCTCCACAAGATAATATTTGCTGCCTCTGCAAACAGGTATTTCGTGAACCCTTCTCTGGCAAGTGTAAGCACGCTGGTTGTAAGAGTTGCTTGGTGGTACTATTCACAAGGTAGGTATCAATCAATTTCTTCAAACATACATGTATGCACTGAGAACATTTTCCTACTCTACCCATTACCATCTGATTATTCTAGAACTCACTGCCACGGCACAAAAACCCCAACCAGTCAAACGGATACTATTGGTTAGAGATTAGATCAATTACATGATTGATATTTGCATTGTCCTCTTGAAAGCTCAATATTTTAATTTGTTTGAAATTGATTTTGTCCTTAAGTAAAGTTATTAATATTCAATTACAAATTTGACTTTCTTTCAATTACCTACTTGTCAGGACAATGATAACATTGACATGCACAAATTTCAATCATTCTTGCGTTTCCTTACTGTTCAGTAGAGAATCTTCTTTCAGTGCATTTTTGGAAACCATTTATTCCATTATTTCATTATAAGTAGATACAAGAATTTAAAGAAAGATTACCCTTCTCTGTAATTATGCTCATTTCCTAATGTCATATGCACTTAAAAAATCATTCAGTGCTAAGTCTATTGCCGTGAAGACAACAGCAAAATGCTTAAAGCCAATGTACAATTAGGCCTACTAGTTTTCTCATTCGGTCAATTAATTGATTAATTAATTAGTTTATTTTCTTTATTTAGGTCCTATATATTTTTTTTCCCATTTCTTTTTGTTGATTGGTAAATTTATTTATTATGTATGAATTTATTTATGTTTATTATCATTTATTTATTCATCTTTGTTTACCTGTCTAGTTTGTGGATTTGTAAATTTATTAACCCGTTGAAGACGAGTGACGAGATATCTCGTCACGAGGTCTATGGGAAATGCGTGTTTAAGTAAAAACAAATCGTCTCCAACGGGTTAATTAATTGGTGCATACATTTATTTATGTGTGTTACCGGTATGTAACGTATGTTTATTATGCATTTTATTTATTTTTATGCCTCCGCAACGAAGTTGCCGGAGGCATTATGTTTTCGGGTTGTCCGTCCGTCCGTCCGTCCGTCCGTCCGTTACCGCGATCTCTTACCCGATACTTGGAGACACCCCGATCAGGATTTTATGTAACTAGTGACAAAGTATGTACTATGAGCCACCAATGAACTGATTAGATTTGGAGCTGAAAGGTCAAATCAAAGGTCACCGGGCCTTAAATATGTGCTGATTTGGCTCGTTACCGCGGATAACTTGAGAGAGCGGCTGTCGGATTGTCATGTAACTTGGGTGAAGTATGTATTATGAGCCACCAATGAACTGATTAGATTTTGGAGCTGAAAGGTCAAAAGGTCAAAGGTCACCGGGCCTTAAATATGTCTGATTCGGGCTCGTTACGCGATAACTGAGAGTGGCTAATCGGATTGTCATGTAACTGGGTGAAGTATGTATTATGAGCCCCATGAACTGATTAGATTTTGGAGCTCAAAGGTCAAAGTCACCGGGCCTAAAATATGTCTGATTCGTTCCTCATTACCGCGACAACTTGAGAGCGCTGGTCGGATTTTGATGTAACTACGACCAAGTATGTACTATGAGCCACAATGAACTCATTAGATTTTGGAGCTGAAAGGTCAAAGGTCAAAGGTCACCGGCCTTAAATATGTCTGATCGGCGCTCTTACCATGATAACTTGAGAGCGGCTGTCGGATTGTCATGTAAACTTGGGTGAAGTATGTATTATGAGGCACCAATGAACTTGATCAGATTTGGAGCTGAAAGGTCAAAGTTCAAAGGTCACGGGCCTAAAATAGTCTGATTTGGGCCTACTGCCGATAACTGAGAATGGCTGTTGAATTTCATGTAACGTGGGTGAAGTATGTATTATGAGCACCAATGAACTGATTAGATTTTTAGTTCAAAGGTCAAAAGGTCAAAGTCACCGCGGCCTAAAATATGTCTGATTCGGGCTCATTACGCGATAACTTGAGAGCGGCAGGTCGGATTTTGATGTAACTAGGACCAAGTATGTACTTATGAGCCACAATGAACTCATTAGTATTTGGAGCTGAAGCGTCAAAGGTCAAAGGGCACCGCCGCCTTAAATACGTTCGCATTTGGGCTCGTTACCCGATAACTTGAGAACGGCCGGTTGAATTTTCATGTAACTTGGGTGAAGTATGATTATGAGCCACCAATGAAACTGATTAGATTTTGGAGTTCAAAGGTCAAAAGTCAAAGGTCACCGGCCTAAAAATATGTCTGATTTGGTCGTTACCGCCGATAACTTGAGAACAGCTTATCGGATATTGATTGATAATTAGTGTGGGGAAGTATGTATTATGGGCATAAATGACATTTCAGAGTTGAACGGTCAAAGGTTACGATCCCTGTACATTCAAAGTTTGGAATTGGACGGGGTGCGGAGGCATACCCATCGGCTGCGCGCAGCCGAATTGCTCTAGTTTATATTTTTTTTATGTGTGTGTGATCTTTTTAAGCAAAGTAGCACTTGAGCGAACCCCACACATAATTCACAGTATAAGGGTAAGTATGGACAGATGTACTGTACATGTAACCATGTGCGCATAACATAGGAAGTAAACGTCCCATACCAGTGCCAATGGTAATGAACAGTTACAAACCTGTAATTCCTGGATGATTTAATGAGATCATCCGTAACCCATTGGAGACTAAGAATGAGACATTTCAGGCTGGTGTCTATGGAAACGTGTTATGTTGAAATCAAATCGTTTCCAATGGGTTAACTGTGAATCAGAGAATAAGATAAGAGATGTACATCAACAATGTGGAAACAAAATAATTCCAAACAGGTTTTAGAGTAGACCATTTTTGCACGAGGGTCAAAGCGCAAATTGCCAACTCGTTAGCAATCGTGATATCAGAGTTACAAACCATACACACAAGAATTCAGATAGAATTCAAAATTCTAGTGAAGATGTGTGTTGATATTTCTGAGTCACTGTCAATCAGCCATGACAGTTAACACACAGGGCATGTGTACCAGGGATGGTTTCGAAGCCGGCCTTGAGGCCAAAGTTTGTCGACCTTGGCCTCGAAAAGAGTCACGTGTACAAAGTCTATGGAAAAATATTTTTCCAGTGGCCTCATGACTCGGAACACTCGGCCTCAACTCTGTCTCTGATGTGTACAAATACAAAAGTGTGCATACTGTGTGGAAGTGGATAAATGGATAAATTTGCTCTGCCTCTCAAATCATGGTTTAGAAGTCCAGTCTTTTACATGGGAACGTGTGATGTGATTTACATCTTCGCACACCATTTCAGTTTTGCGAATTGATATGCAATTGTAATATTCTAACAGGCAATTAAATCAGCGATAGCAAATGCGTTACTTTGTAATCACGCTTTTGCCCTCGTGAGAAAAACCTTCTGTGTTTCACCTAATTGCTTTTCCTACTAGATATGTAACTGAAGGAGCTGGCATTCAGTTTCTGAGAAGGGCCTACTGTTGAACCCGTAGACTAACAGAGTTGCATTCATCCAGCATCTGTACACAAGTGCAGAGTCAAATCTGGAACAGGGAGCAGCCTGTAAAGAATGGGGGATACAGAATACAGATTATGGTTAACCCTTCCTTAAAGCCACACATTTGAGGCAAAATACCCTCTGTTAAATGAAATGATAAGAGGCACAGGTTATTCCCTCAAGACACAATGCAAAGTAGACTAGGTTTTGTTTGAAAGAATACTGCAGTAAGAAATTTTTCTTTCATGGTTTGTACTCAGTGCTGGATCATTGATACATAAATTGTGGATATTTTGCTGTATTTTAAAGCCTTAAGTATAGTTTTGGTCGATCAGACAAATTTTTGGACAATCTTTCACAAAGTATTCTATTGTCAATCCAGACATCAGAAAATAACATCAAACCTACTGGAAATTGTTTATAGTGACAAATTACGATGTTTAAAGGAGAGCATCTAGCGGCATGTACATTACCTATGGGAAATCTTGGCCCCATACCCCCCCCCCCCCCCCCGACGAATTTACATTTTGAGTAATTTCAAAAAAAAATGGGAGAGTTTCAGAGTGAGCAATTTTCAGGGCATTGATATATCATATAGGTGTATCTAAAAATATTATTGCAAAGAATTTAATTTTTCACCATTCACCAAAACTATACTTGAGCTTTAAGGGGTTTTTTGGTCAATTTGTAAAAAAAAAACACATTCATGAACAAAATTGTGTCTTGGCAGTGACTATTCAAAACTTTAGGAAATTAGTAAATCTTGAGCATTTTATACTCTTGATCTGTATTTTGTGCAGTTGGGATGATGTGTTTAAATTCATTTATTTTCATTTGTTCGTTACTTTTGTTTTGTTTTTCTTTTGACAGAGATTTGCCAGACCTCAACAATGTGCCATGTCCAGTCTGCAAGGCTGGGATAAAGTTGCAAGAGGTAATACGAGAAAAACAACAATAACAATTAACAATTCACAGAAATTCTGTGCATGTGCGAGACAGATGATTTCTATTGAAATTAGGAATTGGGTATACTACAACTAGGCTTGTGGGCACATACATTTTTATGTCCATTATGCTATGATACTAAATTTTGCTTTACCTCATTTTGATATCTTGCACAAGTAAACATATTTTCCATTTAGGATCGTACATGTAATTCTCCCTATCGACAATACAGGGCGTTTAGCAATAGAGGGTGCTATCGTCAGCGCTTGCACAGATTGCATGGTGGTTTGACTAGTGTGACCAACTTATTCTATCTTCTATAGGCAATGTACTGGGACGTCTGCAAAATCACGATTTTACTAAATAAGGTCAGAGTGTCACATATTTGCATTATGATTTCATGTGACCTTTACAGGTAGCATCAAAATTCATTGGGTATACACCACAAATTTTAAACCAGTCATTTTTACAGGATATTTTAAGTCTCAATCCGTGTTAATGTGTATAGAGACAGAAGTTTGTGTGAGGGCCAATTTAAGTTCTCTTGGACAAGCGCTCCCTCTCCTGCTGAAAGGCGTATTGTCAATGGCGAGAATTATGTGATGACTTTCTTATCAAAACATGTTAACACTTAGAAACAACATGTATAAAGCATTTTATAAATTATATTTATTATTTATCATTTTTCAAAACATTGACCAACTAAATGACTTTGTAACTAATGACTTATTATTGCTATATTTTAATGTTATGCAATATTGTAACATTCAGTAACATTAATTTTCTGTAATGCATTTTCACTGAAGTAAGGTTAGTCTATTGTTGTTGTAGTATATCGTGTTTGTTTAAATTTTATCGTTCCAGCTAAAACCAGACCAAACTGTACAGAGAAGATTACAAAAGGTAAAGAATGTCAAATGTCGGCACTGCAACTGGAAAGGGACTTACTCAGAGTATTGCCAGGTAAGATTGTAGATGTGCATTCTCATGCTTTGCTGTAAGCATTTTGGACTAGTCACCTTTAAATTTTAAAGTGGAGTGGTAGTCACTTAGTTCTTACACCGATAACCAACAAGTGACAACCTATAAAAAAATGTTTGTTATCATAATTTCAAATTATTGTTTTGAACAAAATTCAGCCAAGAATATTATGTTCTGAAAATCATGCACAAATCATGAGTATATTTTTCTGTAAGATTTGCATATAAGGAAAACATGTCGGCTTATTATACACATGAAAAATACACATTACTGGAGAAATAACAAGTGTAGTGAACTAGTGACACTAGTTGATAAGAATTAAATGTCTGAAGATACATGTAGGGTGGAAGTTAATATCTTGCATTGCAGGGGTAAAATCCAGGCATGTTAACCCATTTCCTCTGAGCTTCTGTAATGTCCATAGACTTATCATATTTTTGGAGAAGTCAGGCAGGCTTTAAAACCCCAGTGATGCCTGGGAAGTGCCTTGTTGTTGATTTCCTGTTGGTCGCCTTTCGATTTGGGGTAAAAGCTGGATGAAATCAGGGAGCTTCTTAGTGAGGTACCTTGGCAGTGACTGACTAGTGAAGGTTGATTCAGCACATTTCTATAAGTCGTTTCTGACAAGTTCTGGCACTTTCCACACTAACCGTCGGAATAGTTAACACAAAGCCCATTTCCCTCCGAGATTCTGAAATCCCAAATAATTGAAATAGGACACATCCAATTTCCGTAGCCAATAGTGAAAGAAAGAGCTGAAAGCTGTATTATCTGGTGTTTGATTACTGTAATGGGGAGATAGTGCACGAAAAGAATCCACACTTTGAAGACCTTTTGGCATGTAGAAAATATAACAATAGTAAAACATGCAATTTTCTTTAATTTCTCCTTCTGTTACATTGAGGAAACTCCAGATATTACAGCATTTATCTTAGTGCATTACTTTGTGCAGAGTAGTCAGATATTTTGGTAATGGTATATCACTTGGTAATTAAGACATTTACCATGAAAAGACCCTTTTGTTAAATTCAGCACACTTGGTAAAGCCTTGACAGTAAACCCAAAGCATCACATGGCACTCCCTAGTCCAGAGTCTATACTGCCAATGGAGATTTGTTGTACACAGGTTACCACGTACAAAGTAAATGTGTCACATGGATGTGACCCCACGTCGTTATTTTTACTAATTATATGTCTCATACACATAAAATTTATCAAACCCCCCCCCCAACCAACAAACAGCTTTATAGTTCTATGTACTTACGTGTGCATCGTTTATTGCGAGCTGTTCACGTCTGATTTCCTCTCCACTTGGTAATTAAATCTGACAAGAATGACTACAGCTTACAGTGAATATGTACATGTATTATAACAGTGCAAATAAACATCTCCATTCAACAACAGCCTAGATCACAACCGCAGTTGCTTACCGTTGTAGTGATACGTTGTCTGTGTAACCCGGATGAATTATAAAAGGTATGACGTAGTAGGGCATGTCAAGGGTCAACATACAGTACCCATAAAAATGCGTCCCTGCTTGCTCGACCAACTGGTGCACTGAAGTTGTGGCGATAAAGACTGAGGGCAGCATTTCCTTTATGAGGAGCAGTGAAGTGATGACGTAGGTCAATTGACAATAATAAATTATGATAATTTGGGGCCCTTATTCCAAGCAAATAATAAGATTGGACATCTGCCAGATTTTTGCATAAAGGCATGCCTCGAAAACGTGAACAAAGGTACATGTAGCAATAAGTATGTAAAAGCGTATTGTGATTGCACGATCTACAGTAGCTGAATGTTCAGATTTTACCCACTGAGCTCAGGCTGTCACGTGATGTGACGTTAATGGTGGTTGCGTAGTTGTGCAGGGAGGAAGTAAACAATCACACGATTCTTCATTGCATTTCACTTGTAAAATGACAGAATAGGACATGTAGGGTTTAGCATAGTTCTAATATTGCTTTCAATTGGGATGGATCCGGGATTTTGTTAAAAGGGAGGAGGGAAGACAGGTACCTGAAGAGCAAAAGCAAAGTTTATTGAGGCCTTAACCAAGTTTAATTTTAATCATTTTGTTCATTGTGTTGCAAGGATGAATCAGAAAGTGTCAAAGGTCATCATACATTAAAGAATAGTAACGCACTGTTCATCTCTGTTCACTCGACTGAGAATTACAGTGAAGTGCTGGGGGTAAAGTCTATTCTAAAGGCATCAATTTCTATGAAAGGAGCTGCACACTAACAGCGTATATGTCAAATAATTATAAATTATGTTAATTGAAAAGGAGGGGCGGGAGAGGTGTGCTTATTCTGAGCAAGTGATGTCATTGGTGGAAATTGGACATCTGCCAGATTTCACTTTGTGCAGACATACCTTGCAAATGTGAGCAAAAGAAAAATGCAGCAATATATGAGAGTATTGTGTACATTTACAAGATCCTTGACAATGGCAGAGATAAATTTTACCCACCTGAGCTCTCGCTGTTATTTGATATCTCCTAATTTATACTGTTGCTTGTACATATGTGCAAACAGCAAGTTAACAACATCTGTGCGTGTTCAGTGTGGGGCATTGTTAACCCATGATTTCATTTATAACATGGTATGCCGTAGACTTTAGCCACAGATGTTTGGCCCTTGTAGGTTAAATGGGTTAAATTAAAACATGCCGTGGATGTAGCGTACATGTTAGTGTCTGAACTTTTCAGTTGGAGCTTATACAGGGTTTTGTACAAATGGAGGAGAGACAGTAGATTCCTAAAATCTGTGAAGACAAAAGTCAGAGCTAAGTGTGTGTGTGTGGGGTGGGGATGGGGCAGTGCATGTCTCAGGGCTGGGGAAAAATTGCCAAAACTAAACTGAAGAGCAAAAAATAAAAATGTTATTGTGTCCTACAAGAGTACCCAACTGGTAAACTCTTACATCGCAAACTTTGCACCCATGCAATCTCGGTGCTATTCGAACTTCACATTTCTCGCTCATTATTTAACCTGTTGGATACGAGTAGTACTACATGTAGTTAACTTGTGTTGAGGTCTATGGAAAATAGGTGTTATAGTGAAAGCAAATTGTCTCCAACGGGTTAAATGCTATTGAGCCATCCTGGAAAATAATTCAGCACATAGGGGTTCACGGCTCAACCCACAAAGAGTCAAGGGCTGTGTTTTTCATTTGCACACCAAACCGATGCCATGATTTTACCATGGATTTACCATAGTAGTACCATGGCAGCACCATGGTAATATCATGGTGAAACCATGGTAATTTCATGGTAAACCCATGGTAATACCATCGTTTTACCAAGGTTTCATGGTAAATTTGCCAAAAACCATGGTAAACCACAGTATTACCATGGTTTACCATGATGGTTTTGCCATATTATTACCATGGTAAAACCATAGTTTATTTTTACTAGGGTGGCACCACCATAACCCCCATTTTATCCATCCAACATCTGAGTTAACTTTGGATTCATCGTACGAGAGTAAAGAAAAATGATAAAGCTGTGGCTTATACATGGAGAGCTTTACCTTCAATAATACATGTAGCTATGATACCATTCAAAATCATTCTGTGTTACACACAACCCGTATACACCCCTACATTTTATTATGCATACATTGGTGCGTCTGCAGAGGCTGTAAATTATTCCAACGATGTGGCACTCGAAGCCGACATACATGCATATATTGACTTGTGTCATGCAGAGGTCAAAATATAATAATTTATTCAGGCAGCAACATAAATATTCATCATTTACCCCCTGTGTGGTGAAGCGTAAAATATGAATATACCTGCAAGGTACAAGTATAGTCTGGCTGAATTAACACATACATTGGCCGTAGTTCACTTGGAAGCTGCATGACCTGAATAACCTTAGGTGCGGAATAATGAATATGTAAATGTGTGGGTTAGTTTTGGCGATGTTCCAAGCGGGGGATGCATTAGCATAGAAGGAAGTAGCTGTGTGAATTATGTTGGTGTACTGTACACGACATGCAGACAATATGTACCTAACAAAGCAGAGTTTCTGCTGTAGAGTGTATGTGGTACTCAAATGTACATACTGTATAACATATACCTAAAGGGCACTACAGAGTACTGTATGCATACAGCAGTGTGAAACTTGGCAAGCATACATGAACAAGTAAACCAAAAGTGAATTAGTGCTTTCTTTGCTTAACACTCTGGATGCTGGGCTAAAAGTCCAGATATGTTAACCAGAGACTGGAATGTGTTGTAGCAGGGCCTACTTATGTGTATATTGTATAACCTCTCACAATTGTATGATTTTCTACAAAAATTCAAATGGTATTGAGATAAGACATTTCAACTCATTTAGTTAGTTCAATGTGTCTTCATAAATTATGAAAAATATAATTGGAAGGAATTTCATTGACATTTATCATTCAAATTAAAAGGTACAGTACCGATTATCTTCTCAGCAAACCAGTGTGCCGTTACCACCCAAAGTGTTATTATATAAGAACTATGAATGATAAAACTCAGAAGCTACACTTTCGTTGGAAAGTTGTTGATCTTTTTTATTTTCTTGATTTAAATAGTTACATTTTGCAGTAATTATAGCCCTTTCAGTTGCACATGTGACTACAGGCATAGGTATGTTTTCAAATTTATCAGTTCAGGCCTCTAAAATTTAGCCCTTCTACATGTACTGTCACGTGTATAATGTAAATTCACAAAATTGATATTTGGAGTAAAGTTTTGAAAAGGTAGACAATAAAGGCCAATTTTAATCATTCAAAATATGAAATTGGATGAATAGACAATCGTTCAGTGTAAGCGCGTTGTATTTGTGTAAACAAATCGATAAAGAGTGGACTTTGAACAAAAGAAGACTTAGCATTTTGACTGTAGTCAAATTGTCTTGTTAAAATCTTAAGCACCATGTCAGTGATATGATTCCAAACTATGCCTTGACCTGCACAAGCAAAATAAAGAATATTTACCATGTTACTCCTTTTCAGGGCAGGAAATAAAATTTTCATGCTGGGGGATTACTTTTGAGCCTGATTTAGTGATGCCAGTATGTTACACATTGAACCCCATGAGGATAATTGAGGGCTATTTTGTTCTTTTATGGGGCTACATGCATGTACTTTGCTAATTTGGGGGGCTAAATTGCCCTCAGCCCCAGTGTATTTCTTATGCTGCTCCTTTTAATGCACCATATGTTTGATTACCTAAACTGAACAATAAAGGCTCTACATAGTCCTTGACTTGTCGATTTTGTTCTTTCCAGAAGCAAAACTGACCAAATACTCCTAAAGCATGGAAATGAATAACGTCATTGCTGATGGGATGACAAACCCTAGTATCCCAGTTTTGGTGAAAATCAGTACATTTTTCAATGAAATAAATCATAGATTTCGATCTAAACAAAACAGCCACTTTCACTTGGTAAAATGCAGGCTATCCCATGTCAAAGAATAGTAGGCTATGTTTTTGGCTCCCCCTGTAATTAACCTGTTGAAGACTAGACACGAGATATCTCTTTGCGAAGTCTATGGGAAATGCATGGTAAAGCAAAATCAAACTGTCTTCAATGGGTTAACACTTTTGAGATACAAGATTTTATCTAACCAGCCATGTACTTTGCAATTTTCTACAAGCTGCATCTGTAAATGGTTCAGGCTGTATGAAGTTGATACTGGACTCCAAAAGCTTCTTAGTTAACACTAGTGTTAAAAAGACGTGGCATGCTAAGAGTTAATGTTTTGTTTGTTTTTTGTTTTTTCCCTGATGCAGACTCATGAGAGGGTGTGTGGGGGCAACAGACGAATACAATGCTCCGTTCTGGGATGTGGGAAATGGCTGCCGAAGGACAAAGCATTGGATGCGCATCGGACGGACGACTGGTGTCCCATGATCCTCCTGATGAAGATTCGACTCAGCACGGCAGAGATTGTTCATTTGAGCATGCGGGTAGGTGGCAGATAATATGGCATCGTAGCCCTTCAGCCTCCCAAATTTGTTCTTTAAAAAATTGTAGACCAACATATTCTTGATTGCACACACCAAAATGAGTTCATCAAAGAACTAAGCAAGAATTCTTCACAGATTCATATACATGTAATTTTACCTCCTACAAAGCCTTCAGGCAGGAAGAGTACTTTCTGACAGACCAACGACCAGTGTTGTCACCACGCCGGGTGGCACCAGGTGGAGCTACCCTGCTCTCAAAATCTCCACCCGGTACTCACGGTAAAGTTTAGCCTTGCCGCCCAGCACAAATTCTTAGATTTCTGTGTAATTGAGTGATTATGAGGGGCAATAGCAATCACTTTTTAACTGCTTCTAAAATCACTCTGGTGACAACCCTGCCAATGACCAGTTAACTTTATGTGCTTTGATATAAATCTTCCCAATATTTTATCAACATTAAGTTCCAATACACAATCTTGTTCTCAATGCAAACAAGACCTGGCCCTTCATGCATAACCTGATTATGTGAATGACTTCAGATGTCCACTGTAGTCAAGAACAGATTCAGATGGACTAATATTTAATACCATTCATTGTAACTTAATTGTACTTGGAAGATTTGTGCTAATCAGTGACACCATCGAACATGTCAATAAGTTCACAAAGTACATGAAGAGTAGAAAAATTGAATGAATGACACTTGTAACAGATGGATCCCCCTTTCTGCATTCAGGCACTGGACAAATTTTCCTGAATTCCTGGACACGGGTTATGGAAAGGGCCTTAAACTAGGGGCATGTGGATGAGAGGATAGACAGTGGGAAGCTGATAGGGGCAGAAATATGTAAGATGTGGGCCAAGTCCATAATAAAGCAAATATAGCAATGCCCTATTCTGATACTTTGGTGGTCTGAGAGCTGTCCCGTTCTGGAGGAGGGAGGTGCATGCTGTTGGGTGAAGTCTAACTGTATGTTAACCCTAATATGACCGTGAGCGGGGCCATAATGCCCCCCCCCCCCTTGACAAATTTCGAGACCATTCTGCTGCAGGAAATTTTTTTGACTGTGCTGCTTACTGACTTTTTTCTTTCAAGTTTAGTGCATCTTTTGAGACCTTTCTCGTGAAAATCAGACGTACCGTTACGACACTGCGTGACTTTTTGTACATGCATGTCAGCTCTAAAACTGCTCAAAAATGTGATTTCGTGTACAAAATCAATGCAAATTGTGTTTTTACCAAATCATATGGATATTTTCACTTTCATGGGCTGCAATTATAATTATGTGTCTGGAAGTGTCTGTGACAAATTTTGCCCCCCCCCTCCCCCCCCCCAAAAAATAAAAAAATAAATAAATAAACAACAAACACAAAAGTTAAAAAAACAAAGAAATATACTTTAAAAATTCACGAAACTAAATATGTTTACATAAGAAATTAATTCTGCTATGGCAATACTTCGTAGATAATTGTTAGAAATGTCAAAAAGAATATTTTCATCAAGAGTTGCATTCTGCATGCTATTTTAGTGAGTATAGGCAAAAATATGATTTTATGCATGAAAATTGTTGGGGTGATTGTGCAATCCGTGGCCAAGATCTGAGGGAGGGGGCATAATGCCTCCTCCCAGTATTCATAAGACCAGAAATAGCCCAGCATTTTAAGGGTGAAGTTAGAAGTTAAATCTGTCCCAGCTCGTATAGTAGAGCATCGGGTAGAGCGTATAGATCCTTTTCTGTAACTGTAGGCCACATGGCTGCATCATGCAGTTTGACTACAGTGAGGAGTTAGTCCTCTGGTAGTCCCATGTGTTAACTTCCCTAACCCATCTGCATATCCAAACGCAAGGCAGTAAGTGCCATTTTCGTAATGGTCTTTGGTATGCCCAACTGCAAGACAAACTCGCAATCTCACAGTTGAAATATGGACACTCTACTAACTGAGCTCGTCAGTATGTACATGTAGCATGAATAAATTCCCAGAGATGTGTGCGGTTTTGTAATCATGCACAGTTTGTTTACATGTACCTTGACGAGGTGCGTGTAAAACATGCACAGTTTGTGTACATGTACCTTGACGAGGTGCGTGTAAAACGGCCTTTACACACCCAGAACTGTTTCAAACAGATGCCCTTTCTATTAAATCTCCCACAAATGTTGATATTTTTAGAAAATTTTAATTTAATGATCTGAAAATTATACTTCCGTTGGTAACATATAACCTGAAAATTGTAAGTGTCTGGACACTTAACCCCCACCCTGCTGTTAGCCTTGTATGTTTTTGTACAGATATTTTTATGAAAATACTTGTGACCGACAATTTTGTTACTGGTTAGATATATGTAATCAATATGAAATCAGACTTACGTCACTTTTAATGGAATGGCTTCAGTCACAAAACTTTAATTTCTATACCTACATTCATAAAATCCATCATGCCACTTAACTGATTTCATGTTTATATTTGCATGTTTAAAGAAATTCATGAAAATTGTACTAGCACTTTATGTTAAACAACATTACACAAATATGTATAAATAGGAATTGAAATTTATTTGCAACAAATTATACAAGAAATAAATGCATGAGCAGTAAATTTGAATCAAATTGAATATCAATCAAATGGCTTAATCATTACCAAAATATTATGTCAAAAATTATCAAGTCAGCCTACCTCGGAATATGTTCATTCTTGTTGCATGATTGAATACATCTGTGATCTAGAACCAACTGACGAGTGATGTAATATGTTTGGGTTTTCCCCAGATAGACCACATGTCCCAAGGAGAAGAAACTACTGTCAGTGATTTATGGCACTATATTGAATTCAAAAAGAAAGAAAAAATGCTAATAATTAAAACAATATTTCCGTCCTAAATAAAAAAAAATTATGTTTTTATTTCACAAACTGTCACAAGCAGATGCGGTTGGAAACGAACCTTGGTAGAATTATTGATCTGTGACCGAGTTACATTGTTCATCACTTTGTGTATGAGCCTGCCGATATTCTGACCTTTGACCTAGATATGACATACCCGTAATGCACATTGAAAAGTGTATGCCTGGTCATTTCACTTTTGGGCGTGGGCGAATCTGTGTACATGCAGCAGTACAGTAAACAAAATGGCATGCTGGTCTTTCGAAAGTTTGCGGGTAAATGTAGTTTCACATTTGCGATTTACAAGAATAATGTACGATTGCAGTGTACTGTGGTATTAGAACTGTGCTTTCAATTTCAATTGTATACAGGTTGTGTGTGAGATGAATGTATGGACAGTACATGCATGCAAACTACGTCTGTACACAACAGGACTACACATACTGTACAACATACTAATACAATACAAGTACATGTGCATGCATGTTCAGTATGGAATGTATACTAGTGATGGGATCACTTACATTCAGTGGCATAGAGGGGGGCAGAGGGGGCACATGCCCCGGGCACCGCTTTAAAGGGGGTGCACAAAACACAAAAGAGAGAAAGAAAAAGGGGAGAGAAGGAAGAAAATTATGATCCTTTATGCGCCCCTTCCTTCCCTGTCCCTAAAGTAAAATGCATCAGAAAACATGGTTTCATAGAGTGAAAAATGCGAAAAATTTTCTGAAGCTCGGTTGCTCTGCTCCCTTGCATATTTTTGTTCAATATTTTGTAATTTCACACCCCGATATCTATGCAATTGCAAAATTGTGTTGGAGAGAATATGTTCAAAATTTTTACAAAATGGTAATTACAGTTGTATTGCTTGATACTATAAGTTTAGTCAACCTCTTTAAAATACTGCACCACAATAGCATTTTGCCAAGGTTCAAGAGTTTAAAAAAAAAAATCAAGTTTTGGTTGCTCAGCTAAATTTCCCAAAAATGTTTGCTAATTTTGCGACTCGTTCGAGGAAGAATTGAATATCATTTATCAATCTCCTGGATTAAAAAAATAAACAAACAAAAAACAAACATATTGCTCGACTGCAGTGTTCCTTGCTGATTTTCCAAAGGATAAAATGCACAATAAATTGTGTTTTGATGGTGACAATTGCAAAGACAATCTACTTCTCGGTCGCCTTAATTCACATGTAGTCAATATACGTTTAAGTGGAGGGAAGCTGGGGGGGGGGTGTAGTTTCAGTGTGTACCCCGGGCGCCATAATCCCTAGATACGCCTCTGGTTACATTTTTATCCCATTGAAAGAAATGAAGAAGCCCATGCATGTAAATCATGACTTCATGTAATGTTTGAACATATGGAAACACAAAATCGCTTCTATCCCATTCAAGTACGTATTATATAGATCATCTTTATTAATCAACAAGTGACAGAAAACAGTTACAAGTGACAAACATGAAGATGTATATAATTGAACCCAGGACCATGACAGAAATTGAAAGATTAATAAAATATCACTTCAAATCCTGTCATTGGCAGGGTAAAGAAAATAATATAACAGAAATAGGTAGATATATTCAGGCAGTTACGTTAGAAACATACAACCGAAAATAGAATTAACAAAACAACATGACATATATAAAAGCATGCACATAAGAACATTCATTACATTGAAGTGATAGAGTACATACGAATGGACTACAGTATTTACTGAAATTACATCTGCAAAAATCGTTATCACTAATTAATAATCAGTTCTAGATACACTTTGATCTAACAAAAATTATGAAATTTCGTGAAAACTTCAATTCTTTTAATTTGTGCTTTTGTGTAGGTGTACGTGCTTTCAATTAGTACAGATACTTTCAATCTGTACAGATTGCATAAACCTGTTAAATTATAAGTACAAGATATATTGGGCTGGGCTCTATGGCAAATGGCTGCATGGCGCATGCAAATCAAGGCTTGTCCAATGGGTTAAAATGTGAGGTGAAAATTACTCTTGTACATGTACCTCCATTACAGCTTGAAGCACATCCGTACCCAAAACTGACATGCTAGGTTACATGTAGGTAGGGTTTACAACACTGAATGAGGTGTTAGAAATGATAGCCTCTGTACTGCTTTGCCTTTTGAGGTACATGTAGCATCACATAGAATTTGGCTATACATCATACAGTATTATATGTAGAGTACATGTTGCTGTGTGATGATAATTGAGCATTTGTTTACGACTCCAAACACATTGAATTTTACATTGGTGAATTAGGGTGTGCTCACAGTATAGCTAGTTTGTCCCACGTCCTGGGTTCAACCCGGGTCGATCCAGATCGAACGTCAGGTGTGAACAGAAAAAAACGGCCCAGGTCGACCCAGGCTGAAATTTTGTCGGGGATACCTACGGGGAAAATGACCTTCCTTTGGGGAAAAGTAGGGTTTTTTGATGGTATGTAGGGGAAAACATAGGTTCGTAGGGGAAAATTGGGTTTTTGAGGCGTAGGGGAAAAGTGGTGTCCATAGGGGGAAATTAAAATTTTGAGTAGCAGCCCTGATCCGGACCCACTGGGTATAATTTTTTTTACACACTGAATCCATCAAAGAAATTAGTGCCGCGCTTAACGTTAGTGACATCATCAACCTTTGGTATTGGCTTATAAGAATTTTTTTGCATTGCCCGCCTTATTCCGTCCAACTTTCTTCGGCTTCTGGCATGGTATTGCTGATGTTTTCGACGATATTTCATGAACAATAGTTGTCGTGTATTTACATCGATACCCGCCATGATTCTACCTACGTCACAGGTACGACAACGTTAACTTCTGGGTCAGATATACCAATTTGCCGATGTGGATTGATGCCAGTCGAATGTTCGTCTCGCCTAGTGTGAACGGAAATATGAACCCGGGTCGATCCGGATTGACCCGGGTTGAACCCACATTGACCCACGCCTTGGCTACTGTGAACACGCCCTTAGTGGAAACACACCTTGTTAAAACAGAAAGATATAAACAAACAAAACCTTACAGCACTAGCACACAAATTATTCATACCCATCTTCTCAAAACCACTGATAAACTAGAAAAAAAAGTAATAATTCCATGCATCTCAGTGACAGATGAGATGTGAAAGTCTGAAATAAGCAAGCAACCTAGTGTAATAAATCAGACATCTCTTTGAGTCTCTATCCTGATATTTTAGTAGCATATGGTTCATGTGCTAAATGCAGACATTTAGTAAATATGCAAACCTTCCTGTACTGTATGGAAAAATATTTCTAACTGCTAATTGACTGTGAAGACCTAAAACTGTTGTGAATTTTTAGGTTTCAGCTAATTTGCTGTTTTATGTAATTTTGCTGCAGAAACATGAAGTAATCCAAATATTTCGTCGGCGTTCATCCGAAGCGTCGTATCAGTCGATTTTGGTCAAAATATCGATTTTCATATTTTTGCAGAAAATGAAAGTACACGTCCTACTCTATACATGGTTAAATTTTTAGGCAGCAATCTATTTTATTTTTTGAGATATGTGGGGATTTTAAAGGCGATGCCATATAAATTTTTGGTAAAATGCGCAAATCCCATTGAAAACGTGTGCTGTAGCACAGCAAACAACAACTGCGCGCACTTAATATGCAAATACGCAGTCAGCATACGCGCTGCATTGACTTTGCACGTGAAAGAGAGATAGCGTTTTAGTAGCAGGAAAACCTAAACCGCTCAAACCGAAATTACAAGCTATCGTAGCTCTTTGCGATATTTTCTCTGATTTCTTGGTTCTGTGTAAAAAAGAAAGATATCAATGTGCAATTGTCTTGGTCTTTCCTACCATGTATATTTCTAGCAATGAATATCTTGTAATGCTTGGGACAAAAAGTGGCAATTATAGTAAACTTTGAAGTCGATTTTCTCTGAAATGAGTTTCGCACTGTCGTATTGCGATACAACGATTCGGTTGACCGCCGACGATTTGACCAGTAATGATTGTGAACCAAAAATAGCATTCACCATGAACACTATCTTGTTGGCTGTATTACTTCAGGAAATAAAATTTTAGATTTTTTATATTATTTTTTTTTAAGAAGGCATTTCTGGTATTTTTTTTATGATACATGTAAGTTAATTGGTTTTGGAAATACCAAAGTAATGTCATTTCTACTAGTAATACAGTTGTTGCAACCATGTCCAACATCATGCATCTCCCACATGTTGTGACCAGGCCTGCTCTCTGGTCACCTAAGTATCGGACTAGTGCACTGCTTTGTCCATGGGGATGGACTCTGGCAAAAAAATAATCTAATTACCCCCCTCAGCCATACACATCTCCCCAACTACACTCTTATCCCCTCCTCTCCACTTATCTCCTTCCCATGAGAATAAAAAGTGACCTATTGATGACTATGGATAACCAGAAAGTCACTGCTTTACTGTCATTAGATTTAAGTAGTGCATTTGATACCATTGACCACTCATGTTTATCTAAGATATTGAAGACTACCTTTTGTATCGATGGTACTGCTCTTAAATGGATTGAATCATACTTGAATGATAGACATCAAAATATCAAAATTGATGATGCTGTATCTGTGTCCTTTGTACCCTTTGGTGTTCCCCAAGAGTCAAGGTTGGGCCCTCTGTTATTCACTTTATATACAGCCAATCTCATTCATAATGTTCAGCTGAAATTTCCCAGTGTATCATGTCACTGCTATGCAGATGATACTCAGCTCTACTTATCATTCAGACCTGACGCAGTTGCTCAAGAGCAAAGTATTCAGATTCTTGAATCCTGTGTCAATTATATGCGTGGATGGATGTTGCAAAATAAACTAACACTAAATGAATGACAGCAAAACTGAACTGTTGATTGTTGGCATCCCCAATCAGGTATCAAAACTACATCTTGATGGAGTTTTAGTAGGAGATTCTGTCATCAAGCCATCTACCAATTCCAAAAATTTAGGAGTGTTTTTTGACGCACACTTAACTATGGAAACACATATTACAAGTGTATGCAAATCTACATATTATATGTTATATCCCTCTATGAATATTCATGAGCATTTTCTAAATCGCAATTGGTTGATTGATGCTAATACGATCAAAAATAATTTCACTAGAAATTAAAAATCCTCGCCACAGCTCTGTATATTTTTCACTATTTTTGTCTCGGCAGCACTGCGCATACTGCGCATGCTCATTACCCAAAATCAAAATGGCGTGTAATTCGCTGCGAAAAACTCCAAATGACAATTTTAGTATACTAATTACCATGTTATTTTTATTTTGATTTTATTTTTAACATATCATTGGTGTTACAATGAAGATTTCACGTTTACCCTTCGGATTATCAGCGCTGATTTATGTATCATAAATTGAAATGCAGAAAATTTACAAAAAAATTAAGTCGCATCGCGTACGGCTGCGGCTTACTGTGCCAGCCCGCAGGCAACGTGTGCGGGCTGTGTACATAGGTTACTGCACTGCACAGCAAATTGGTCAGTTGCGTAGAAACTTTTCCGTTTAGAACATCAGGAGTTCTAGCAGTGCATTAGAGTATATTTGAATAGTTTTTTGTGCTTTACAAATTTTGTATTGTTATTATTATTATGCCACCCCACCTTCAGTAGTCATCCCCTTTTTCATACTCCCCTCCAATCCGGCCATAACCCATATCAACAACCCACATCCAAGCATTTAGGTGACATTCGTTTAGTGTCGAAATACTGTAAGGTTGACTCATTTTTAAATTTGTCTTGTGCTGTAATGCAATACATGTTCAATTTCTCAGCTACAACTATAAAAAATTTTAACCCGTTGGAGACGATTTGATTTCACTATAACACGCATTTTCCATAGACCCCGACACGAGTTAACTCGTACTTAGTATCCTACGGGTTAAGGGTCACAGAAGTGTGTTATCCCATGTTGGGGATATGTGTCATGCCTACTATAATAATAGCTTGAAATATGTCCATTTGCCTGCTAAAACGTACACAGAGTTTGTCTCGGTGATTTATAGGTCTGATTTAGGTGAGTATTGGAGGTTTTATTTTTAAATGTTGTCGCACAAGTTTGGATGCCATTTTCCATTGATTACATTAACAACAGTCATTTCATTCTCGCTTGTCATACAGGAAAGCTGGGACTGGACCTGTGGCCTCGTTCTTCGCAGTGATAAGGAGCAAGTGAAGAAATATATCGAAAGGCTTGACTATGTTTTCTCCATCGTGGATCCAAGTGTTCCGAGACGCGTCCAAAATGATGAATTTGCTGCCGCTCTGGTGGCAATGGATCCCGCGCCCCCAAACAACGAGCTCAGCCAGAGTGAAGACAGTGGCTCGTTGTGTAATGGGTTGTCCTCCCACGATTCCAGTCAGACCAAAAGTCAGGCCGCCAATGCGGATCCACCATCGGGACTGGGAGATGATGTGGATGGTCTGAGTGGAATGGATAGCGAACCTGATGGACGGTCTGTTATCAGTCCACCTCGGACCGGCAGCACTCAGGGGGACGGGCTCTCGTCATCCGGACCGGAAGTTAGCGCTGTCAGCTCTCCAGGGGCTGTTGGTATGGAAAATGGGGGTTTCACTCATCAGAAAGAGAAAATTCTGTCCATGCTCGAAAAAGATATGAAAATTATCGACCGACGTCTTCAGAAAATTGAGAAGGATGTGGCGGAGATATTTAGATCCATGGAGGTAGAGTCCAGAAGACTAGATGATTTGGTGGATGCGCCGAGGGCCATTGCCGCTCTGGATCAAAGGTACAACGTGATGGAAGGTGTGATGGCTACATTTAACAATGAGCTTGCCAGAATGGATACCAAGCTGAACGATTTTCAGCTGCCCACTGGTCTGGCTAACAATTCTACCATCGAGAAGCTTTTGAAAGCCAATCAAGATTTCAGTCGATCAATTGCTACACTCGTGTCATCTGTTCAAAAGCTTGAAACGCGATTACTGGAAGTGGATTCATCCCATACTGGCGTGTATCTGTGGAAGATTCCCAATTACAGGCAGAAGAAGTATGAAGTTGCTCATTCAAATATTAAATCCATCTACTCGCCACCCTTCTTTACTAGCCAGTACGGCTACAAGCTGTGTGGGCGAGTTTTTCTCATGGGAGACGGTGTTGGCAAAGGGACCCACATCTCTCTTTTCCTGACCATAATGCGCGGACCGAATGATGCAGTGCTCCACTGGCCGTTCAGAGAAAAGATCACCTTCGAGTTGGTCAACCAAGGAGATCCATCAAAGAGCATCGTGGAAGCTTTCAGACCTGATCCCGCCAGCTCCTCGTTCAAGCGACCGACCTCGGAACGAAACATTGGGGCTGGATGTCCCCTCTTTGCCAAGATCGTGGTCTTGGAGGATCCCACGTTGGGCTTCTTGAAAGATGATACAATTTATCTGAAAATTATTTCACAGACATCAGACTTACCCGAGTCAAAGTAAGGTTTTCAGCCATTCTAAATTGAACATTATGTGGCTATAAAGCTAGTAAGTCACCATGTAAGAAGCATTTAAAGCAATTAAAACTATAACAGAGTGATTTTACGACATATATCAACTCATTTATATTGCTTACTTCTGCAAGTATGAGATTTACTAAAGAATGTAAAATTTATACAAATAATTGTACATCATGTTTTTGACTGACTACATGTGTTATTGTATATATATTAGGGAAAAATTCATTTTTTTAAAGAAAAGAAAAATGTTTTTGTGATGGGTAATTTGCTCCAACCAAGCAATCAAGTCAGAAATTAACTGACTATCCACAACACATCCATTTTTTAGACAAAATCTTTTCATATACACACAATGTCTTTGATGAGTTGACCATGGGCCTTCACTGTTTATCAAGCAACACTTTGAAAAGGGTTCAGTATTTTAATTTCTTGACATCATTACATGTCCCTGAACTTACTGCTAAGAGTTTGCAGTTGCCTTGACGTGATGGATACTTTGAAGGAAGCTGGTCACTACACCTTGATGAAGGGTAGAACTGCATAAACATTAATTAATGAGAAGCAAGGAAGCAGATGAGATTCTATTGTGGGAACATTTCTAAATCCCTCTCCAAAATATCTATTACCCACCTCCATTACAAATCCTACAGACATTAAAGGCTACATCCCCTTTGTCAATTTACTGGTGTTCTACAGTAAAAATTCAAATACTGGTCCTGACTATTTGCCCATTTTGCTGTCATGCACTGTAATCTTTTACATCAGACACAAGTTTTTTTAAATGTTTTTGTCAGTGTACAGAAATGGAAGTGCTAGTTTTTTTTTTTTTTTTTTTCGGGGGGGGGTACTCAGAAAATAAGTCTGTAGATATTTGTATTAGACAAACATGCCCATCCACAGGATGCCCAAGGTGCTCACAGTAAAAAAAATATATGTTTGCTATTTTTGATCAAAATATTTCTTTATCAGATATACAAGATGTGACAAAAAGAAATGAGAGTGTGACAGCCATGCCTCTGACGCAACATCAATCGACCAACCTCCCATATCACTGTGTTACACAACATCTCATCAATACTCTGCTAGAATATTGTTCACCTGTCTCACTCTGGGGCCCCTTATTCGGGCTGTTGTGTGACACGTCCCTGCTATGCCCTGCCACAATACTAGAAGTGGCACAAACTTGGAGCGTGGAATCAATCTGAAGTTCCTGGTTCAGTTAGATGAGGTCCAGCTGAGTGTCTCCAGCTTTGCCAGGATGCTAATGGAAAAAATACAGCCCACAACGTTGCTTTTTCTCCATTAGTCTCCTGGAAAACTCAAGACACTTGGTTGGGCCCTGCCCAACTGAATCAAGAGCTTCAAATTGATTCCACGCTCCATGATTTTGCCACTTCTAGTATCATGACGGGGTGTAGCAGGGATGTGCCACTCAACAGCCCAAGGTAGGGGCACAGACTGAGAAAAGTGAACAATATACTAACAGAGTGTTGAGATGTTGTGCTAGACAGTGACATGGGCAGTAGGTTGATTGACATTATGGCATAGGCGTGGCTGTTACAGTCTCGTTTCTTTTTTGTTACACCTCCTACTTTCAGTGTATTCTTAAAATTTTCCACAGAGTGAGACATCTGAATTGTTTTCTTAAATCTGTTTCACAATTGAGGAGCTGCCAATGCAATATTTTTTTCTCTTCATTTTCATTTTGATTTTAGAATGACCAATGACAGTATCAATTCAATATATCAAAACTGATTTTGTGGTAAATATAATTATCACTCTGGCTGTTAACTCTTTACATGCTGAATTCATTTTGATGGGATAATAATGACAATTGTTCTTTTCACATTTTCTTTGAATTTCGCTTTCCTTAATTTTGCGGTATTGAAAATAGTCATTTTTCTATAGGTGTTACTAAATCAAAAAAGCTATTTTTTCAGTGTCTCCTGTGCAAAAGTGAAGAAAAAACATAATTATTACGATTGTTCAATTTAATAGTACGAATGTACAAATTGACTCTCTAGTGCACAAAGGGTTAAACATTAGCATCATCTAATATACAGCACTTTTTCGAAGTTGTGTTCACAGTTGTAAAATAAAAGTTAGGTAACTATTTTGCTAGTGAAGTTAGGAAAATGGGCTTTAGTTTTGAATAGACTTAAAAAGGTTGTTAAAATCAATGGGAAAGTAACAAGTGCTACCTTGACGTGGTGTGGGGGCTTGTGTGTCTCCGTGACCCAGTGAGCTATGCTAGTGGAGTCTTTATGGAACTAACACCATCAAAAAATAATTTGCTTGAACAAGCTGTCACAGCTCAGTAATTTTACCTTAAATACTAATTTATTTGTTCACATTTTGACAGTCTTATTTCTGCTAGACAGGATGTGAATGTATTGATCAGGTATGATAATTATGGTTGTACAGATACACAAATGATATTTTCAGACAATCATATGTGACCCGTCACGCCAAAAGGAGCCACAAGTCGCAACGGACGGTTTAGAGAAAATGAGCAAAATTGTCGGAATAGGTCAAATTTGTCATAATTATTTTTTTGACTGAAATCAAATCTTCGAAGTCTCTTTAATGTCCTGTGAAAGTTTCAGATCAAAATATTCACGGGAAAGGGGTAATATTAACGTTTTTCTGAGAGCCTTCCATTCGACCTCGCGAAAAAAACACACACCGAAAATCCGAGTCAGTTAGGCCGCGCCCCTAGCAACGCAAGACGGCTGCTCATTGGCTGAGCTGTGTCACATGACGTATCGTGATTGATGTGATTCCACTTTTTACGAACGTGCCAACTGACAAGCTATCCTTAACTTGAACTTGATTTGTTATTATATTCTCGATTTGTTTGCAGTTTCCGATTTTTTCGACATTTTAATCTGCAAACATTAGATTCACTATATTTTGCGTCAATATTAAATCAACAGAGTAAGTACAAATGCAGATGCAGCGTGAGAAGGTATTTGCTGCGCCAGAGAATTTGTAACATGGTGGGTTTAGAGTTAAGACATGCAAGTTTTCATTATCCATGTAATTTGTAATCCCCACTACTACACCAAGTATGTGCACAATCAATTAAAACTTTCACAGGTTCTCTTGTTCTTTTGTTACGGACGCATAAAAGCTGGCTCAATCTAGTTGAATAGGCACTTACACGCGTGGGGCCGTCAAAGAGGACAGAATCATAACTATGCAAAGCGGGTCCCTGTCATGTCTGTCGGCGTGTTAATTATAGGGGGTCTAATTCTTGCGCGTACTCTGGACTGCTGGCGCAGTTATGCATTCAATTGAATAGCGATATAGTAGACAATAAGAAGTTATTGTGTCCCTTGAGAATCTCAGTTTATTTATTCCCGAACTTTACAAACTAGTATGAACAGTCGACTTACAAGCAATTACTACTTGTGGAAATTTATTGTGTCAAATCTCTCACCCTAAAGCCCCCCCCCCCCAAGTGTCTGGCGTCCATGGTCACCTGTGACCCGCCTCGCAAGGTACATGCACCGAGCAGAAATAACGCAGATGGTCAAGAACCATGTGTTTTTGGTAAACACCAAACGAGCATTAAAATCTTACCAAATTCGTTCAAAGTGAAAACAGCACTTTCTACAAACCTATAAATTCCAAATGCAAAATTTCAAGAATGATGAGCAATGCAAACATACTGTTACTAGGGAGTTTTTACCCTCGGTTTTATCACAATTTCAGCGCGATCGCGGTTTCACATTTTGAACGAACGCTGCACTTTGACAGCGGTTTTCTCGTAAAGTAGATTTTCGTGACAAGGTGAAGGCTCCTTGTTTGAAGTAGAATTTCTCCGGGTATACTTGCTTTTATGCCACATGCAATATACCAAAATAAAGCTTGGAATATGGAGATAAAGAATATGGCAAAAAACCACTGGGCCCAAAAATCGACTTGTGGCTCCTTTTGGCGTGACGGGTCACATATATGATTGTATGTAACTAACTATGAATGATTGTGAATGTTGCAGTTTAGTATAAAGTGTAGGCACAAGTGAAGTTTCATCAGTGCTGATACTTGTGTACTCTCTATGCCATGATTTGTGTACCAATATTTTCACAAATTCAGACCTTACCAACAATTCTGTGAGTGGCTGAATTCATAAGTGAATAACAATATCTTCAAACTGCAATGGAAGGCAACTAATACAGATTTTTTTTCAAAGAAGAAAGCGGAAACACTTTGACGTTTCTCATTCATTTACCATGTGCTCTCAAATTTTTAGTAGTTACTTTTATATTTGAAGGTGTTCAAATTGTCATGATTAATATTGATGGTGTTAATTCCCTAAGACTCTAGTAGGGCCACCCAAACCAGACAGGTTAATGGCGAGAGACCAGATGAAATGCACTCCATTGGCTTATTATGCCAGCTCAGGAAGGAAAACTTGGAAGGTTCACCAACCGACAAAGAAAACCAGACCTGGCCTATGTTGTCAGGTCTAGTTCCACCTCAGGAATGAGTAATAGTGAAGTTTAATTGATGGGCAAGATTTATTTTTCTGTTTCCCCCACAGGAATGGCTAACAAAACTCCAGAAAGGACAGGCTTGTTGTGAAGTTTGATTGGCTGTGGAAATATAGAATAGTGAACATGATAAAATAAATTCGAGTATACACTCTTTTTTTTCAAAATGAATGATTTTTAACTGTGGAATATAACCTCCCCAAAATATATGTTTGTGTTTCTCGTCATTTGCCTACCTTTTACATAATAATAATTATAATAATAATAATATATATCATTTATAAAGTGCTTCATACATAAAGTTTTGAAGGACTATAGAAGAAAGTTACAAAGAAATAAGAAATTAAGTACATGCAAGTAGAAAATTGGAACAAAATACAATAAAGTTGACATAAATTGTAAATCATAATTAAAGTAACGAACATAAATAAAACATAAATTAAACTAAGTCGTACATACTTTACAAATTATAACTAAGGTTACAAACATTAAGAACATAATGATATGCTACAGCTAGTGTCTGTAAGATTATAGATTAGCCAAGTGTTTCACTTTTTATACACCCCAAGATATTGCTGCTTTTCATTAAAAGTTACAGATGGGCATACGTGTAGCTTCCCCCCTCTTCAGTTTGATTTAGTTTGCACTATTAAAACAAACTGAGGCAGATTTAGAGATGCATAAGCTATGGCTGATATCCTCGGTCTATGGGACCCTCCTATCGGGATGTAATAGGATCTTTCCACCTGTTGGTAATTTTTTTGCATCATGAGTTTGATGTGTTCATGGTGGCTTGATTTCAGTCAAGAAATGCTGATGAAAGTGTACTCGGCATCAAAGAGTGGTAAAAATCAACAGAAGTATCAAACTTGGTGAAAAATGAATATTGTTTCTTCACTTTTTCCCAACGAGCTTAACCAACAATGCTTTTAAAGTGGCACATTCTGAAATGCTTCAATTACCTAGAAGTTACCATTTCATGGGAGAGGAATTTGTAATTTTGAACATGAAAGTATATAAAAGGTATATAGTTTGGTGTCAGAACACAACTTTTTGTATATGTCTATTGTAGTCATATTGAAATGGTACATATTGTAACAATGTTTATGTGGAGTTAATGAAAACATGTGGAATCACTGTACAGAATATATGCTCATTTTCTTCATGCATGTAATATAACACCTTTCTTTTGATGAAAGGATAATATGATACTAATGCAACTCTTGTTGGTATCACAAGTAGACATGTAAGCATCCAGTAATTGTGATCATTTATCATCATGCATGTTTATACATATATTGTAAACACATGAATTGTACATAATGTGAAAGAACTTGTATTTTTCAGTTGGTGTGCAAGGAAAAAACATGTTTTTATTTACTTTGGACTTTTGGAGGTTATCAAATAACAATGTACATATTACTGATTCCTTATACATGTAGTGGTTAATAATTGGTGATCCGCGTAACCACAGATTACCATAGATTTCGTCAGAATTTTTTTTCTTCTTCTTTATTCCTGTTTCTTTCTGGTCACTTTTTGTGTATGCGATATCTCGAGAACGATTAGTGCAATAGTTTTGTAACTTAGCTTAGTTATGTGTCATGTTAAAATCTCAGCATGGTAATGTGGTCAATGTGATAGAGCGTCTGTGACGTCATTTATGACGTCAAAAACCAAAACTTAGACTTACCCTACATTTGCGATATCTCAAGCCGGCGGAGGACTAAAATATCCAAATTTGGCAAAGGTCAAGCTGAGGTCACGACACAAGTTTTGGACTATACCTTGTGCGCCTGCGCATCAGGACGGGCGCGTAAAATGCAAAAATGCTCCAAATCACTTCGTATTGACAGATCTATACACTTCAGGTCATTTGGAGCATTTTGGTGCGCGCGCGTTTTTTCGGGCGCACCCCTTTCCCGACCGAATATCATTGTTTTTTCAATGGATTTTGATTTCTGATTTAATTCTGTATCAATTAGAATACTTTGCCAACCACCTGGCCCCAAAATATTTCTTAGAAGTAAAAAAAAAATGTAGATGCGCGCGCATTGCGCGCATTGTAAATGGCGCCATTTTTAAATCACTCATAACTCTCAAGAATTAACGGTGACCCCTACTTTTTATTGCTTATTCCGATAGCCTATGATGCGTAGATAGCATTTCAGGCATCGCTTTCTATGCCAAAGTTTTGTGACGTCATCTATGACGTCACAAAGAAAAATTGTATTTTGAGCATATCTCATGACTGGAGTCGAATAACATAAGCAAACTTGGTACACGGTAACTTCAGGTCAAAGGTCATCACGGGTGCTTATCATATGCGTGCGGGCGTAACGACGAATGTGTACACGCACGCTGAATTTCCGATTAATGATGGATAGAGAATTTAAGGTGATGAAGGATATCTTTGAACAAGCATTGACACGTCGTATAAAATGTTTGTCCATTTTCATTTAATTTAATGAGCGGAGCGGTTACGTGGATCACCAATTCGTCTCAGTGACGAATTACCATCTAGTTCAATTTTGATTTTGCCTCATGTAATGGAAGGACCTAGATGGGGGCCTTTAGAGCACCACAAGGCACGTGCCCTGGTAGAAATCTGACCATGTCTGTCAAGGAAAATGATAGAAATTATCAAAGAATATTTTAAAAATGATGTATGTACAGATAAGTGATGGAAACACTAATTTGATTGGAAAGTTATTTGTTTTAATGTAGGAAAGTAAGTGGCACTTTAATATATGTCAGTTTGCAGTTCTTACTACATTTGATAATCATATTTTATGAATGAATTGGGAAGAAGGTGTTGAAATATTTAACTCAACTTTGTAGATTGAGTCGGTGTATTATACCATTGCACATATTTGTATTATAACTGTCTATGTAGACTATCTATCTATCTATCTATCTATCTATCTATCTATCTACCTGCCTACCTACCTACATATCCATCTATACATTTATATGTAATAGCCAAACTTACCCATAAGCTCTAACAAACTATAGGTAGTGTGATTCTCTCATGAAAGTTTGAGTGGTGGAATTTAGGCTTTATGTATGAAATACGACATATCCTACACAGGGTACAGTAACTGCACCCCCATACAAAAAGTGCATAACTGACAATTGGTGTTTTGGAGATATGAGCAAAATGGTATTTTGTTCAACATGTAAACCCTATTCAGTGTCCTTTTAACAAGGCAATTCATGAAACAAAGGGACACTTTTAATTAATATATATATTTTTTTGTTCTGCATGTTTAACACGATGTACTGATTCCCGTACACTATATAACTCAATTTTGAAGAAAAAAATGTCAGTTATGCCCTTTTGTCATGGGGTGGGAAGCAGTATAAGGTACAGTTATATTCATGACAGTCTTCTTTTACAGCACGGGAGGCACAAATTTAATACACCAGATGTTTCAGAGGGTATACCCAAGTTGCAGTTTTTGGCATAGCTGTTTTCTGATATGTTTAGACCTTTAAGAAATATGTTAACCCCCAAGCTTAGAAAGAAATACAATGTGTATTTTTTGTATAAAACCAGTTCATAACTGCATACTTGGAAGTTTATTATACTTGTAAAATATGTGCACATGTTGTAGAACATGTCTTGAATAATAATGAATTTAGGATTATCTTGTTTTCACTCACGAAGAAGAATTATATGTCTTCAGACATACATATTTTCTCATGTTTAGGTACATGTATTTGGATTTGCAAATTATGAAGAGCAGTTTGAAATATATTTATTCTGATGATCAGATCACATCTACACTTTATGATAGATATGTTCGCACGAGAATCAGTAAAAAAAAACAAAAAACATCATACTATGTAGTTTATATTTGACGAAATACAACGCTGAAGCAATATAAACTGTCATACATGTATTTTTAGGTGAATGTTGATCTTAATGATATTGTGTAGATCACAAAAGAAATAAATCTCACAGAATTTTACTTTATGGATTTTCAAAAACATTGAAGTGGAAAAATAGTATCCAACTGGGTCAAGTTTACATTTAGATTTGTTTAAAATAGTCCAGCTATAGCATGATGAATTTCTTAAGATTTTGCTTGCTTTTACCCGAGTAATTAATTAGTCGTGCTACGGTCCTATGTTGTGTATTAGTAGCAGTTGGGCATGTGAAATACTCTTTTACACAAATTTTGTCACGTTTTTGTTTGCTTTTGTGTTTAAAGTAGTTACGTGCAATTTAACAGGTTTTACAGAATGGTATTGAGTAGGTATCAAAGAAGATACAGATATCAATGTTTGTAGAAAAATCTCAAGATATAGTTTCAGAATTTTCCTTATGTGGATACTCAGATTATTAACCAGTCTAGAATATTTTAGTTTTAGTATCTCTTGATTTTGATTTGCGACATGTATACAAATACATCTGTCTATTGTTTTACGTGGGGGCCAGGCTATACATATGTATTTTTGTGTCTATGTATGTACATGTATTTCAATATTTCCAATTTTATTGAGTGTGAGAATCTTGATTTGTTTTGAAGCTTTCCACAAATATTTTATCTGAAATATTAATATATGATTCGTATGTAACCTAATATGTGGTTGTACCCTTGTAACGGTACACACTTCAATTGATGATAAAACCTCTATTTAATCATCGTCCACTTATTATTATCGATATGTATTTATACAAGCAATGCATATACAGTATGTTTATTTCATTTTACGGTATAGGTTTCATATAAAGACACATTAACTCTGATTATAATTATTTATGTATATTGTATGTTTGTCATTTTTTTTCTTATAACTGCATATTGTAGTAAAACTATCTGTAAATTAGCCTCCGGGCGGCAAAAGGCGATTCTCATTAAAAAAAAATGCCTACATTGTACCATTGGATGAAACGGGGGTATATTATTAAGCAAAGGCTGTACAACAGGACGTGCAAGATATCAAAATCAAAACTATTTTTATTTAGTGAGGGCTGAAAGTTAACAATGAAAGGACCTCTTTACCCTGAAAATTCCGACCAAATTTTAGTCGGTGAAAATAATCCTACAATGTATAAGCGCTATAGCTTGAGCTGCAAATTCCGTAATACTTTCGAACTTAGCGCTTGTATTAACCCTTTGCGCGTTAATGTTGCATCTGTGCACAATCGTACAATTATTGAGTAATTTTTCTCCTTCACCTTTGTACTGGAGACATTAAAAATATCTGTGCTTGAGTGACATATAGAAAAATAATCCTCTTCAGTACCGTAACAAAGAAAGCAAAATTTAAAGAAAATATGAACAGAACAATTGTAATTACTATCCCCTCAAAATAAATTCACCGTGTGACGATTACATTAAGGATAGTGAATACTTTTGGGAGAAGAAATATGGGAAACAAATTCGTGTACTATTATGTAATTCATGTCTGATGTATTTGATCAATAAAGTAAAAAAAAGTTTTATATTGGAGTGTCATGCTTTATACAAGGTGTCTTCATGATGCAAGTTCAAAAGATGCTGACTGCGATATGTATGGCTATTCTTTTATCTTTGTGTATGCTTTGCTTTGTGCCTTGTGTGCAACAATGTCCAAGGAGTATCCGGGATGCCTGTTTTGTGCTGTCTGTTTTCTTTCATATCTTGGCCTTTATTTCCACTTCTCTTCTGTATACCGCGATACAATTTGATGTTGGATTTAGCTGGTTCGACGCTCGAGTACAATTTTGTAGTACATGTAGCCTCAGTAGCCTCAGTACAAGAATACATGTAGTAGTTCGAGTACGAGCAGGGGCGGCGATAGGGTGAAAGTCGGGGGGGGGGGGGGGTGCGAAATCCGTCGGGAAAATTTTCGAGACCAGTTCTTGTCACAACCAAACTC